>CM033734.1:8474275-8703657 GCA_019671005.1 Hibiscus mutabilis | reverse complement strand
AATTACTGACGATGATATCAGAGTAATAATCGGAGATTCTTCAACAGTTGATCTTCACAGCAATTCCATGGTTGCTTAGTACGGCCTGTACCGCCAATCTGCTCTCAATGGCCTTGTCATCCCAAAGCCATAACCCCACTGCTAGATACGAAATGCATAATAAATTAAGCAAACGACTAAAGGAACTTTGTTTTACATGCCAAAAAAGGTAAAAACAAACTGTTTCTGACTATAAATGATTTCGCTTCTCCTAAGAAATGGGTGAAATTTCAAAATTAGCTCACCTTTGTTTGAAAGTGAACCTAAGTCCCAAGTTAATTATTTAAGTTGTTGTTTCCTATTATGTGTGTGTGTATCTCTCTATCTCACTATATATGTATATGTATATATATATGTATACTCACATTCTCAAAATGCATGCCTCCATACATCCTACCAATGGGGTGCGTTGGACCACCAAAACCTCTAAATGGCCCAACAGGATTCATCATGAAACTAGGGTCAACATCATCAACAGGCGTAGCTGAATCTATTGCCACCTGAAAAGCAAGTTCAGACGGTAAAATGATAAGAGCTTAAATCAACAAATGTTATGACATTTTGATGGCATTTCACAGTGAATAGAAGGTCGAAAGAACAACTAAAACAAAGGGAGCATAACAGTAGATGACTAGGCCCGCTTGCCAATCAAGTGATTCACGCGAACGCTTTACCTCCCTATATGCCAGGGGCTCCAGAGGACGGTTAGGATCACTACCCAGGTTTTGAAGATAGTTTGTCCAGGTGTAGGAGGATCTTTATACTGTTTTTAATCCTTAGAAAAATTGTGAACCGGATAGGACTAATTAACTTAACTATCTTGTAGTCATTTTAAGACGATTTCAAAAATATTTTCTTCAAGTGAAACTGATCTTTCTCTAATAGCAGACTTTTTCTTCTTTCTTTTTAAATACATAGCAGATCATCTCGTAACCGCCCGGTCATAACCACATTTTTGCCATTAAAAAGCACATATAGTCCCATAATAACCATAGTGCATAATGGAATTAACAAATCAATTCACAGCTGTAAAAATAATAAATTGCAGTTTTCTAATTAATTCGTGGTAGTAAAAAATAATTATCTCCCCTAAAAAAATTCAGAGCATACTCTCAGAGCTAGAGTTAATTTCCATAACAGGGAAAGTGAAAATTAAGGCAGGATAAATTTAACATATCACCAAAGTACTTGGCCAGTGGGCCTGTTTAGGCTCCTATCATGCATAAATTCTTATAATCATGAATAAAGAAGGGTATCATGAACCAGGCTTCAGATGTAAGGTGGCAATAAAGTATGAGGAAAGAAAATAAAAGCTTGTTTCCATGTACCTGTTGTCCACAAATCTCGTGAGACCTACGGGATACTCTGTCTGCAACTCCATCATCAGCAAAACTTACAAAACCAAAACCTCTGTGGCCAGATCTTTTGGGGTCCTACATAATAAGAGCATCCAAGCCTTCATCAGATGGCTTCAAAATCATCTCTAATTTTATACATGACATTTCACCACTTTTACCTTGGGAATATAAACATCTACTATTCGACCAAATCTACCAAAATGCTGGCGCAGATCATCGACAGTAGCCTCCTGAGGGAGCCTGCCAACAAATATCTTTTTTCCCATCCCTTGACTGGACTCCCCTCCTAGTTCAACATGGTGGGGGTTCAACATAAGTAAAAGGTAATTCCACAAATCAAAATCGCTGGTAGGAAAAGAACTTACTTCCATACATTGGGCCAGGATGGTCATACAAGGTAGGAGCACCAACAGCAGCATATCTAGTCGCAGCAGAAATGTAAGCATCGTATGCATCATATCCCCCTGTGACATTCTGCCTGTCGGCTTGAAATCATCATCCTGTCAACATAATCTCAAAATAGTGATATTATGCCTCCACATATACCGAGTATACAAGTGAAATTTCCAGTGGAATAGAATATGAAAACAATATTGTGTTTTGTACCGTACTAAAAGGTCAACTTTGAACTTTTGGGTGGTAAAACAGGTAAAGTATTAAAAAATGCACTGGCTGTGATGTAACTTGCCTTGGGTGTTGTTCGATCAACTACTATGGTAGCACCTCCTAGTTCATGAGTATCGTCCATGTAACGGGTGATTCAACTGCACAACTCGGATTTTCAATTGGATAAAACAGACAAGAATACAGCTTGTAGAACTTTAATTTTGAAGACACCAAAAAAAAATCCAAAAGATCAAACACAAACATGAAAACCATTTGATGCAGACAAAACGAAAGGTGCTAAGCCAGGAACAGGATAAACTGACTTGCACTAGCAAATGTGATAAAGCCAATGCCACGGTGAGCTTTTGTGACTTGATCCTGTGAAATACATGCTTAATAATAATCAAAGAAAGTTCCAACGGCTACATGCAACCATAAGCGTAACATAGACACATGAACAGATACAGGAAGAGAGAGAGAGTGCCTTTGGCATGTATAAATCTGTTATTTCACCATACTCCTCAAAAGGACTGTGAAGAAGAATATGCTGATTGTTATGTTAATTCCTCACATAGACGACAAAACAAGTCCTTATTTTTTCTTTACCCATTGAACATGATCAGACAGCTCAAACAAACAAAGCCATTGTTCAGTTGAATAGAGTTGACAAATCATGTTCACAGAATAAAGAGCAAAAAGTAAAAAATACAGGACTACCATGATCATATACTGCTCTTAATTGCCTCCGAAAGGTTGATTCATCCACAGAGGGTGGAATTCTGGCCACAAATATCCTGGTAACTTTCTTTACAGGTGCTCTCATCTCCTCCTGCCAATAAGACATAAATGATGATGTCCATAAAAAACTAGATAACATATAAGAATTTTTATAAAAAGAGGCATCAACTGATGTTTATGTTAAACCTTTGGGGTAGCTATTTTAACTTCCAGCATTCTCGCCCCAAGAAAATGCTCTCTGGATAGCACTCTCTGTAGAAAATGATAACAAACATTGTTTATGTTAAACTTTTTTAAAAACGACCGGATGGCTTCTTCATGTTCACTTCTCGGCAAGCTTCTTTTGCCCCTTCTCATTGCTTACATTGTCTTGTCGAGCTCGAAAGTCGACGCCCAAGTTGAAGAAACAAGCTTGAAGCTGCTGAGTGATGCTTTGGAATGGCCGCTTTCAATGTCACTTTACAGTGACTTAAACGACGGCGAAGGTGATGAAGAGATGGACGGTGAAGAGGGGAATGGGAAGAGCCGTAGATCTTTGTTTTGGAAGAGGATGAAGTATTACATTTCGTACGGTGCGCTTTCAGCTAATAGAATCCCATGTCCACCGAGATCGGGAAGGTCTTATTACACCCACAAATGTTTCCAGGCTCATGGACCGGTCCACCCTTACTCTAGAGGATGTTCCAGGATCACCCGTTGCAGGAGATGAGGTTGATTATAACTATAAATTTTGGGTTTTTTAATGACATTCGTAAAGGATTGAGCTTTGGCTTTGTATCGCTTAGTGTTTGTTTCGTGAGAATGTGCAAGATTTGGAAAGGGTTGAAGTTTGGATTTTTTTTCCTTTTTTTGTTCTTATTGTTGCTTTAATATGTGGATTAGCAATATATTCTGAAATGATGATGTGTGTGGATTAGCAATATAATTACTTATATCATTGTGAAGTTCTTTGTTTATGGAGCAGTATCTTTGGAAACACTAGATCTTCATGGGTGTCAGTCAGCTCATGTGAGCTCCATTGGCTATGTTTTTTGTCAAGGGGATTTAATTCGGGTAAGATCATTGTAGGAAAATTTGATAATGCAATTAGATAATACTAGAATCAGAGCTTTTACTTAATTATTGACTTCTATTTTTGCAATAGTACTTGTAGATTATCGGTATGATTTTTTTCGACCATTCCTGAAGTGATTTCATAGTATGGTTTGGGCTTTGCTTTGGGTTGGTCAGTGGGGCTTAAGTTTCTAGAAGGTTTAAGTTGTGACATTTGAGCTCTTAAGAAATCGGATTAAATGAAAAATATGTGCTTAAAGTATATATATTTTAAACTTTAGGTGCTTAAAGCATTTTTTTATAAAAATAAGTGCTTAAAGTTTCAACAATTATAATTTTAAGTGCTTGACCGTTAAAGAGGTGTTAAAAAATTATCAATCAATGGTTGACATGTGACATTAATTTTATTTTTAAAAAAATTAAGGAAAAAAGTCAGAATTTTCATTTTTTATAAAATCTTGAAATTTTGAAAATTTTACAAAACAGCTCACAAATCTCTAAAATTTTTCAAAACCAAACTCTCAAATCGTCGCAGCCGATTGTCGCCCCTAATCACACCCCTTTGGTCATCGGACCAAGGCGGTCATTTCCCTCAACACGTCATTGCTGGAAGCATCGAACGGTGTGTAGCCAAACGTCGAATGCGAAATCGTCGTTTAGTTGGCACGTCGTTCGACATTTTTAGCAACGCCGTATTGGGGGAAATGATCATCCTCGTCCGCGACCAAAGGGTTGTGGTCAGGAGCGGCGATCGGCAGCAGAAGCGGCAACGATTTGGGGGTTTGGGTTTGGAAAATTTTACGGATTTAGAGATTTTTTTTTGTAAAATTTACAAAATTTCAGGATTTTATGAAAATTGAAAATTTTGAGTTTTTTCCTTAAAAAATAAAATTAGTGTCACTTGTCAAGCATTGATTGATTGACAACTTTTTAACACCTCTTAACGGCCAGACACCTAAAATTGTAACATTGTAAACTTTAGGCACCTAAAATTATAAACGGTTTAAACTTTGGGCACCTATTTTTACAAAAAAAATACTTTAGGCACATAAAGTTCAAAAGAGATATACTTTGAGAACCTATTTTTTATTTAAGCCTGAGAAATACTCTTGCTTAACTGGTTTGGTAGTTGTGTCATGTGTGGGTAAACCAATGAGTATGCTTCGCGTTGAAGTTGGAGTAAGAGTAGGAGGGTTTAATTTGAATTTTTTTAACAATAAATATTTAAACTAAATTTTCAAAATTTTGAAGGATTTAATTTATATTTAAAAAATTGTGGTCTAACTATTTTTTTAAAAAAATAAGAGGATTAACAATAACTTTTAATAATTATGTAAAACAATTAATTAAAAAAATAAAAACTACTTAATATGATTTTTTTTAAAATTCTCATAAAAAGAAACATTTGTAGATGGAAAAACCTAGTGAAAATCCTATGTTGAATCTCTATGATCATTCCGGTGGTCGGCCACCAAAAATAATTCCCCATCTGGATACATCTCCGGTGTTGGCAAGGTTTGGTTCGCTGGTCTCGATTGAGGAAATGCGCAACCAGAAAAAGAGTAAGAATGTTGAACTTCATATCGATGCCCTTGAGGTTGTAGGGACGGTGTATATGAAGGATGATTCCGATGCATCCTTGAACCAAGGCACCAATGCTGCTTCACTAATGAAAATAAAAGAGCTTGTTATCCCTTTAGAGGCGAAGCCTTCTTATGTGAGCAAACTGGTACAGAAAAACATGGTCGCTTTGGATCTGGTTTGAAAGAGGATCCGAATGGTGATGATATTGAGTTGTTTCATAAAGACATTGTGGCGGATAAAGCTGGGTCATATCCTACTATTAAATTTTCATATAAAGTTCATGACCAAATAGACAGGAATATGGAGAACTCGATAATTGCCCGTCTCTTTGGTTGTAATTTAGGATTTCATACCCTGATTGCTAGGATCCACACGATGTGGAAACCTGTGGGGATCTCTAACTAATCGATATGGATAATAATTATTTTCTAGTTCGGTTTGCGGATGTACGTGATTATTCGACAGTTTTGACAGATAGACCCTGGACCATTTATAGGAGCTATCTTACAGTACAACCATAGAGTAGATCATTTTTTTACTTCTGAGAAATACCTGTCCCGTGTGATTATTTGGGTTAGGTTACATGGGTTGTCGTACCGTTATTACTCAAAGAAACTGTTTCGTAAAATTGCTTTAGTGATTGGAAAGGTGGTCATAGTTGATTACAACACTAAAGCTGGCGAGCGTAGTAAGTTTGCTTGGTTAGCCATTATGGTTGATATGAATCAGCCCCTCCTTCCATGTGTGGGCATAGATGGTTTTGTGAAAAAACTGGAATTGCAAATGTAACACATTCGACCCGGATATCACATTTGGGCATCAAATCCAAACCAAAACCATAAAATTTCTCAATTTGAGTTTAGCCTAACAAGGTATTTCTCAAAAATATTTAAACCCAACAATTAAAAATATAGTTAAATAATCAAAGCGGTACAAAAGAGCTCCGGTTTAAATTTAAAATATTTGAACTTTCGATTTGATTAATACAATTTCAAAAATATGGATTATATACACCACCACGTAAGGTCCTATGAATACATAGCCCACTAAACACAAGTACCGTACTCTTGAGATCACCACATGTTAGAATCCCTACTGATAGAGCTCCTCGATCCCACGATCCAACAATCAACCTACGCATGAAAACAAAAATTCCGAGCGCTGAGCTTACAAAGCTCAGTGGTACACATCTACTCTATTATACTTCATTCTAATCATAAACATAAGCATGCAAGCTACTGCGGACAATAAGGAGAGATAAATAAACACGTGGCGCTACCACTAGTCGTCTAAACACATGCTCACATCATAGAAATCATCATACATGGCACACAAGGCCCAACTATACTTGGGATTTCACTAGATCATCCGAGCAAAAGCATACAAAGTCATAACCACAAACCTAGAGTGAGACCTGGTGCCACACTACTTTGGGAACGTACACTCTGAGTGAGGGCCGATGTCACACAGCTTCGGGAACGTACACTATTTCTCTCTCGGTGAGGCCCTGTGCCACACAGCTTCAAGAACGTACACCTATGCTCGGAATCTCTCATCGAGCATCTTTGAATAAGACCCGGTGCCACACAGCTTTAGAAACATACATTCGGTATTTTTAACCATGGTGTTGCAATACTCTTTCTCTGGGTATTCGGATCCCAACAAACAAGGTAACTCAACCAACCAAGTGTCCAAACATCACGCAGCATAGACACGATTACCACACAACACACAACATTAACATGATTACCAATCTCTATGGTTTCTATCAATTATTGATAGGCTCGATATCTTCAACCTAAATTAGCTTCGATGAAGAGTGTAGAGGTTTTTTTGAATTTGGGAAAACAAAAACCAAAAGAAATATATATTTTAACACGATCGATTTTAGAGTGGTTCAACCTTTTAACCAAGGTCTACATTCACTACCTTAGTATCCACACTAAGGATTTTCCAATTTACTAATAATGAGTTCTTTCTTTTTACTAGCTCAAGGGGTAACCTTTACATCCCTATCTTTTTATGACCTAAGATAGAACCCTCTCCCTAGTTTTTATGAGGATCAACTAGAACATATCCCTCAATTATGAGGTCTTGACAATGTAAACAAAATACCTCTCTAGGTGGGTGTTTACACATTTTGGCTCACTAGGATTGCACTAAAGAAATATAAGAGATTACAAAGAAATAAACAACAAAAAACTCTACTCTCTTGATCTTTAAGCTTGGATGCCCATCCTCTCCTTCTTCAAGTGTCATTGGCTTGTATTTATAGAGTTGAATGGAAAACTAACTGTTAAAAACCAGCCGTTATGAAAAACTAGCCATTGGGGACTTTGAACTATTTTTGCAATTATGTTTAAGTCCAAAAGCATTTATCATTGAGTTATATCAAAATAAATACCTCAACAATCTCCCCTTTTTGATATAACGAAACCACTTAAAAATTGTTTTTGAAAAAACTCCCCTTAGAAAAATAAATTTCTAAAAATAGAATATTTTGGAAAATATTTAATCTTGCTCCTTTTCTTTTTGAAATTGAATTTTTCAAACACATCTCTCCCCTTTTTGTTATATCAAAAATTATTCAAACAAAGTTTGAAATAACATTTAAGCTTAAGACACCAAATGTTGTAAGTTTTAAACCAATTGATGGAAAATACCAATTGTTGGTGCAAATAACAATAGAGAGTAAGACAAATCTTATTTTTAATCAAAAGCTCCCATTTAATAAAAGCATTCCATTTTTAAAAATTGATTCAAATGTTTGACACTTAAAAGATATTGAATTTCAAGATAAAATCAATTTAAGAACATATAAAATTCAATGTATCCAAGTCTTTTTAAAACTTTATGCAAACATATGAATGAAACAATATGACCCATATGCACAAAGCATCAAAGAATGTTTTGCCCATTTTAAAAACAAATAACAATAAACTTTGCATAAACATTCAAAAATCATTAAAAATAAGTAACCACAATTATATAATCAAATAGACTAAGCTTAGAGGTTACCCATCTTTAATGTGTGAGCATGCCACCATTACAATTGAGAGGAAGAAAAAACGGTTCTTCTTGATTCCTTGAGCTTGATACCGAACAAGATAGCTCTTCAAGGTCTGTTGAATGTAGAAATGGTTCGAGCACTCCTAGAATCTCCTCAAAGGTTGTTAGCCCGTCGATTTGAGTCCATCTCTAATACCAATTGATAGGCTCGATGTCTTAAACCGAAATTAGCTCTAATGAAGGGTGTAGAGGTTTCTTTGATTCTGGGAAAAACAAACAGCTCGGCCAGACGTCGCCCACACGTGATGGCTACGCGTGGTGGCTCGTACGATGGCTTTCGGTGGCCGAACAGTGACGACAACAACGAAACTCTTTCTCGACTCTCTAGACGCTGGTGAATACGATGGAGACCTCGATTTTACATTATGAGCACTCTAATCTCTTCAACTAGAAAACCTAAAAAAAAAATTCCCACTCTTCCGACGACAGCTTTGATGGCGACGACGCTAGTACCGGTGAACTCGTCTTGACGAGATAAACACAATGGCGGTGGAGGTATCAACAACGGACGGCCAAATCCCAATAGATCAGAGTTTAGAACTCTCCTTATACTTTCTCTCTCACTTTTTCCATTTCTCTCCTACTTTTCTTTCTCTCTCTATCATATCATCTTCTATTTTTCCACCTACCACCTACTTTATCTCTTTCCTCCAATCTTTTAAATTTCAAACTCTCCTCAAATAAAAAATGATAACCATTTCAATAAAAGCCCAACACCATATTCTTTCTTTTTGCCACTAGGCCCAAATTAATTATTCTTAATATAGACTCCCGACATAAAGACCCAATACCCAGGTCCAAGGCCCGATTCATCAACTCAAAACTTAGGTCGTTACAGCAACATATATGTTTCTCGTGTGGTGTTTATGGGCACTCTGAGGATAGTTGTAGTGGTAATGGTGAAAAAATGGATGAGGGTAACAAAGTTGCTTCTTAGCCTGTTAGCCGGGAGTTTTATCATACGAAGGATGCGAAGGGGACTGATTTGTATGGTCATTGGATGATGGTCGATAATAGAAGGCGGCGACTGGGTCCTGATTCTAAGTCTGTGCAGGCCAAGAGGATTATGCAGGAGGGTTCTGGCAGGTCCAGCCTGTCCAGGTTCGCTGTCTTGGATGAGTTCATACAAATGGACGAGGATCTGCCCCATAATGGTGTTGATCATTCTAACAGTAATCAAGCGAATGGTGACGTTAGTGGCCATGGTAAGAGGGTTGTAATCTTGGATATTATAAATCATCCTGCTTCTCACGTACAACATAATGCGGCATATTTGGAGTCCAATCCTAGTAGGAAAGTAAAGAATGCAAAGGCTTGTTCGAAGGGACCTGGGGTAATTTCGATATTGTAGTTTAAGGTGCATCGGTTATCATTCAGGTTGGGGAAAATAAGCAGGGCAATCATCGGACTGTCACAATTGAGGAGCAAGGTTTCAATGATAGTCGAAAGGATGGGGTGAAGAGAACTCGGGTTACAGGCGGAAGTAACAAGGGATTGAAGGATATTAATCACATGGGTGTGAAGATAGCTAAACCAAGTGATTATCAAGTTACTGTCTGGCCTATTACTTCCGAATGGGTGCATCAGTTGGATGCTTCATTAACACGACATGAGCAGTCTATCAATGGTAATACGATGAAAGACCGTTTGGTGCGTGATTAGACATTGCCTGGCCTGGATATTCAGCGAGTGGTTGTGATGGATATTGATGTTCAGGATAGCAGTCTGTCAATGATAGTACAATGGGAGGCCGATTTCAGACAAGTTATGGTGGAATTCGATAATTTGGATGCGATACATTCAATAAGACAAGGAAATATGATATTTTCGTCGATTCTTTTGTATATTGCGGAATGGCGCAAGTATCCGTGGACTTTGCAGTTTTTCCATGTTCGACGTGGGGGTAATAAAGTTGCTGATGGTATGGTAAAGGTGGCGAATAGAAATTGTTTCGACATTAGGTGTTTTTTGGATACCCCTCCTGCGGTTGCTGCCTTTTTGCAGGTTGACATGAGCATGTGATTGGTGTTGTTCCTTTAGTTTTTCATGATTAATTTTGCTTGGATGTAATTTCCTTTGTTTTATGACGTTTTAGTTATTATGGTGTGTATTCTTTTTGGAAACCGCAGCTCTATAGTTCTCTTTAACGTTCCTCCCCTTCTTTTTGGTAGGCTCAATAATTTTTTTTTTTATCAAAATTAGGCTTAAAAGATAAATTACGAAGCAATAACACATTTCACATCCAGAAACGAAAAATGAATAAAATCAAGTCTCATATAACATACTTTCCCTTTCCAGCAACTTACGTTACCATCACTAAATTAAATGTGAAATTTTAATTGGGTTGGGAGACATCACATGGCGTTTTTATGTGATTTTTCAAAACCTAATTTCACGTTCCAATTCAATTCCATCTCAACTTACCCGATCAAACAAATATCTCTCGCATTTTTAGAGGTTCAAGTAGGAGTGAGATCAATTAAGTTCAGTTGGATTATGTTTTTTCGGGTTCTTTAGTTATTTATGATAATTTGGTTTGATTATTGATTTTATTTTGGTGAAAAGGTATGATCTCAATCTCACTAAGCCTAAATGAAAGAAAAGAGTATCCATACTGATATCTAAAACAAGAGTTCAACGGGAACTCCTGACAAAATATAAAACCTAACTGTGAACAATATTAATTTTAAGTTTTAATTATTTTAAATTTTATTTTAACAAAAAAACTTTGTTTTATATTTTTTAGTAAAGTTTTGAACTTTTATATAAATATTTTCTACAAAAATTAAAGTCTTCAATTAAATGCAATTAATGATTCTTATATACTATTTTAAAGTTATTTTACATATAATGAAAAATACTAATAAATTAAATAAAAATATAATTCAATCCAATTTATATAATCACAATTTTTTTTGAAACAAGGCTGGTTTTCATTAAAATTAAAGAGGAATAGTACAAACTTGAAGTTTGTCTCGGATTCCAAGGATCGCAACTAAACATCATTAAACCCAGACAACCCCTCAAGCCAAAACAAGACAAAACAACCATAATTCTAAAACAACTAAAACCTATTCCTCGGGATCAATATAAACCCCATAAACAAAACCAAGAAAAACCAGCACTCTCAAAACTCTCGGCATGCATCACAAATGCTAATGAAAGGAGATAACCGAGAAAATTATGCACAAGACTGACGAAGATGAACAGATAAGACTCTCAATTTCTATCATTCCAGTCCTCTGAAACGTCGACGCTCCAAATCTGCAAGAGTCATTACAGCCGTTGGAGCTTCTTCAATCCAATAGCATGGAGAGCTTAGAACTTGACCTTCTTTTGCCAACAAGTGTGCCGCCCCATTAGCTTCTCGGTAAGTGAATCGAAACTGAATCGACTCAAACTCTCTGGTAATGCTTTTAATATCCGGTACAATAGGGTTCAAGATAGGTTTATCTGATAATGGACTATTCAGCTTCTTTATGACTGTAAGAGAATCACCCCCTATCACAACATTCCTGAAACCCAGGTCTTTTGCAAATTGGACAGCTTGAAGACATGCATTTGCTTCAGCAATAAAAGGATCAGCAACATGGTGGTGAATTACTGTGCATGCAACCATAATAAGGCCATCGCTATTGCGCCCAATGACCCCTGAGGTAGATCTTCCTTCAATTCGATTAAATGCTGCATCAAAGTTGAATTTGATGAAATCTGCATTTGGTGCTTGCCATTGGGTCACTTCACGAATATTACCTGTATTAGTTCCCAAATACAGAGCTTCGTTCTCCCTCAGGAAAGCATCTACCCACGACCGTGTTGTTAGTACCAAAGGATTAATTCTCTCATGCACTATCTTATTTCGATTATACCAAATGGCCCAAAAAGCAACCATCACAGTTTTCCTTTTTTCCTTTCTATATTAGAAATAAAAAGAACCAACCAATCCAACCACGATCCATCTCCAGTGTAATTGGGTAATATAATTCCCAATTCATCCATCAGCTGTTTAGCAAAAAGGCATTCTCGGAACAAATGCTGAATCGTCTCACCTTGGCATTTACAAAATGGGCAGACATTAATGGGATTCAGTCTTCGAACCTGTAAGTTAAGAAATGTTGGTAGAAAGTCATTTGCAATTCTCCATACAAATATCTTTATTTTGGATGGCAACTTAATACTCCAAATCTTAGCATAAAAATCACCTATGCCCACTGTTCGGCTTGTTGCATGTGGAATAATCGCATCTAAATTCTCATTGTGCAGCAGCTTATACCCACTCTTTACTGTATATTCACCAGTGCCATCCAATTTCCATATCAGTTCATCATTCAATGCCAGTCTAGAAAGAGGTATACAAGCAATTTTCTTAGCCTGCTCTTCATCAAATAATTCTTCCAAAGCTGTAGAATTCTATTTAAATGTGGATCCGTCTATAAGGTCTGACACTGTAGTATAATTAACATCAATTTGCTGTACTCTTACTTGATTGTCTGTATGACCAGGTACCCAAGGATCATTTCAGATATTTACCTGTGAACCAGAACCAATTCGCCAGCACATCCCTTTCTCTATTAAAGCGCGGGTACTCCACAAACTTCTCTAAATATAAGAAGGGTAAGATCCTAACATTGAACTTAGAAAATGACGCGTAGGATAATACCTGGCTTTTAAGACTTTTGCAAGAAAGCAATCTGGATTTGAAATTAATCTCCATGCTTGTTTAGCAAGTAGTGCAACATTGAATTGACTTAAATCTTTAAATCCAAGCCCAACTTTAACATCATTTTTTCTAAAAAAGACCACTCCACCCTGCCATATGCTTACTCATATCTGCTTTAAAAGTAAATGTTTCTGTTTTATCACTGCTTTAAAAGTAAATGTTTCTGTTTTATCACTCCGTTTACGGTGTAACTGTAATCACTAATTTTATCTGAGCTCGATTTTGTTTCTTTTTCATCTCTATAATGGCCTTGTTATTATTTGCTACTATACTAATACTATATTTTAATTAGTATTATTACTACACCATATTATTATATTATCTTTATTATCGTTTGGCTTTAACTACTATTATCTATTACTTATATTATTACTATTACCTATTTCTATTATATATCATTACTATAATATTATTATTATCACTACTAAGTATTTTGTGACCATTATCATTATTATTATCATTATTATCATTACTATTATATAATATGCTAATGTTATTATCATATTTTAATATTACTTCGTATTATTATGCTATTTTTGTTATATATATATATCAATTATATTCTTATTATTATATTTTTATACTGTTATTATTATTATCTAAACGAAAATTGAAAACAAAAAATAATTGAATAATATAACTAAATAAAGCCCAAAAGTCTTTTACAGTCCATTTACAAATATCTAAAACTCAAAAAATATATTACAATTCGCCCCAACAGGGCCCAGACCTAAATACCCTAGTTGCATTTGGCTAACAGAAACCCTAATTTCCCCTTTTTATCCTGCACAGCTGCACTAGCACCTAAATATATAATCGAATTTTGATTTAAATTTCACTTTAATTTGGAAAATTTAGTAGTAAAGAGTGGTAATTTATTTTTGGAACCAGTTTTGGGCGGAATGGGTGCTAATCTTTCCTTGTCCGTAATCGACTTCCGAACCCATTTTCAATCGAATCTCTGGTTTCATTTTTGGTGTCCGATCTACCTCATTTAAAACGACCGGTGGCGACTCCATCATTTTTATTTTCAAACTTTTTTTAAAAAAATTCCCAACCATTTTCAAATACTTCCCCATTTTTAAATATTCTTAAATATCTTCACTTTTTAAGTATTTCCTCGTCATTTAAAAAAATCAATCAATCAAATGTTTTTGAATAAAAAGAAGAAAAAATTTCATTAAAATCCAAATTTTGAAATTTTTAGCGTTTTAAAAAAATGGTCGCTACAGTAACGATTGTAAAACTTCATATGCAATTATAACATTATCGGAGATGTGACGACCGGGTATAAAAGCCCTATGTGCTTTATCAATACAAATGTCCAAAGTATCTCTGAATCTGTTAGCCAGAACCTTCGACACTATTTTATATAAAACATTGCAGAGGCTTATCGGAGTGATGTTTTTCGGGTTGCGAACTTTAGGTATAAGAACAATGAGAGTTTCATTTATTGGCTCTACAGCAGTAAAACCATTCAGAATCGATAAATAGTAATTAGTGACATCAGGCCCTACCACTTTCTAATATTTCTGGTAAAATAGAGCCGGATATCCATCCATACCTGAAGATTTAAGTGGAGAAATGCTATCAATCGCAATCTTCACTTTCTTGGCTTCAAACGTCTTTAACAGGGCATCATTCATCAGGTCGGTGATCTTGGGTTATACTAATCAATGATTGAAGATGCATTTGTTGGTGACATAGTTGTAAATAAATCCTTGAAGTAGTCATTAGCAACTGTCAACATTTCATTGCACCTTGTTACCCAGTCGCCTCTACTATCATAAAGCCCCTTAGCTGAGTTCTGTTTTTTCATACAAGAAGCAAAATTCTGAAAAAATGGAGTATTTTTTATCACCATGCTTTAACCGGTTTGCTCTAGCTCTCTGCTCCTAATACAGCTCCTCCTTATCTGCTTCCATATTAAGACCCAGCTTCACGTCAATAAGCTCTGAAAGGACTTCTTTATCCGGATCATAAGCCACCAACTCAGCAAGACGATTCTGCAAATTTTGCTTCCGTGCATTTTGTTCCTTCTTATTCCTTGTATTCCAAGAATGTAAAGCTACACTGAAATCAAACTCTTCTTATCTCGTCCAATGCATGGTCTTCCAGAATCCAATTGGCATCAAAACAGAAATCACGACTGCGCAACACTGATCTTGATATACTCTGCCCAACTGTGTCAATCAATATGGGGCAATGATCTGAAAAATAGTGGTTTAAATGGTGAACAGTAAAGCCTGGAAACAAATCCCACCATCCAGAATTAGCTACTGTTCTGTCTAACCTCTCTCTTACATTTGTAGTTGGCAAACGGCCCATCTCCCATGTGTACCAAGGTCCATCGAATCCCAAATCAGCAAGATCACACTCCTATAACGCCTCACGAAACGCTGCCATATTTCTTTCTGATCTCGTACGCTTTCCTTGCTTCTCAAAAGAGTAAGCAATTTCATTAAAGTCTCCTGCCACTAACCATGGCATAGACTGATTCAAGCCAAGCTGTTTCAACAAGCTCCAGAATCACTTCGATATCTCTCATCAGGACAGCCATAAAAACCCATAAATCTCCACATATCATCATTATCATCCTTGATCTCAATATCTATATGTGACCTTGAGTAGCTCTTCAAAGTTACATTACAGCCTGTCTTCCAACCTATTGACAATCCCCCACTTGCTCCAATAGAAGGGATATCAATTCCAAAAAGAAAGCCACATTTCCGACGCACTCTCTATCCTTCTTGTATCCAATTTTGTTTCCATGAGAAACAAAATTTGGGGATTAACACCTCTCAGGGTATTCCTGAGACGGTTCACCGCCCGTAGCTTCCTCAATCCACGGACGTTCCAGCAAATTAACTTCACGGCATCTGGCTGCCCTGCCTCGCAGAGCTAGCCGATAGCTCAGATTTGTCATTTGGCACCTAGCGGCACCTCACCTTGCATACGTTGCGTTTTGTTGCCATCTACCACAATTATCGGATTATCCTTAGCATCAGCCCCAATATCGATTTGTCCACTGCCATGTAGCCCAGCTTTCCAATTAGCCGGCCCATTGTAATGGGCCTGCCTGCTCGGAGTCGATGGTCCTCTCCTGGATGACGCCCTTAGGGACAGATCCCAGCCGAAAACAATCTTTGATGGTTTCACTGTTAGTCGTACTGGACAGAAACTCTCTATGTATGGCCAAGCTTTCCGCAAATGAAACAAAATAAAGTTGGTTTTTCATACTGGAATCTTACATACGTACTTTTATCACCACCCAGCGCAATCTTCTTGTCCTTTTCAAAGGTTGTCGTACATCCAGACTAACCTTGATACGCATAAATTGCCTCCTCCCTGAAAGAATCAATTTTGAGTCATATTCATGAAATTTCCCAATAAAATTACCGAACTGTCTCGCCATCGGTTCCGACATTAAACCATGCAACAAATCATGAACTTGAACCCAAAAAATTGTTGTATCCGATTGAACCTGTAAGGGGTCTTCTCCATTTTTAAGTTTGTGGAGCAGCAACAGATGATTATTAAAGAACCATGGACAACCATCAAAGACTCTGTTCAAATCCACCTCATTGTAAAACCTAAAGCAGAATCTCTTTTCCCCAATATCAGTAATAGAAATACCACCAAGTGGATGCCACAAATCCGCCATTGTATTTCTCATAGATAAGAAATGCACAACGCTCGCTGTTAAAAATCTTCCAACCAAGCAGAAATTATACTCATCCGTAATTTCACCCACCTCCGGAGGGACCACCAAAGCCTCTTCTTCACCATCATCAATAGCTATACCCTCATCCATGTTGCAAGAGTCAATAACCTAACCAGAGAAAATACCAGAAGAGCGTGCTAAACAGCAGACAAATATAATCACAATTTTTAAATTTGTGAATCTTAAACCACCAAAATATTATAGTTCGGTTTGATTTTCTATTTTTTACTCAGCCTAAACTCATCCATCCGGATAATGAAAATAATATATCAAAAGTTTGGATTATCTGTATACATTGAAAGTCTCGCAAAAATTGAGAAGATTTAAATAAAAATTATTATACTTGAAAAATAATTGCTTGAATAAAAAAAATCGACTCGATAATCTTTTGAACTTCATGACCTATAACTTTTTTTCCACGGGAAGGAAAATTGAAGTCCAATTTCAATTTCAAGTTATGAGAATGAGTCCAGGCCCATTCATAACCAATCCAAAACCAAAAATGGCTTCATTATTAAATTCAAATGTCACGATGAAACAACCTAAATAATCTTCTACACTTAATGGCCCATAAAAATCAAACCCAAAACTTATTTTTTTACATTAACTCTTTAATTAATTTATACAATTATATTATTTTAAAAATATCTTTTTAGGGCGTGTTTGGATATCGTAGTGTAATTGCATGAAAAATATGATTATAATCTACTAATTATATAATGCCATTCTACCACTCTTATGATCAACCCTTATAACGCTGCAATCCAAGCACGATAACATATACATATAAGTATACAAAAGATCCATTCATGGTTCAACATAAAGGAGAGCTATTTGTCTGCCATTTCCCTGAGTGCAGCAACATTTCTTTCTCGGTACGGGAACAATACCTCCCACCCATACTTACTGCAGAAAGAATTGCATGAATTTGCTACTGTAGAGAACTATAAAGGAGCTGAATTTGGGTGATTGACCCACTGCACGGCTAATTGACTATCCGATTCAATGCAAAGGGAGTGCGAACGCAACCATTTCGACTCGGCAAATGTTGTACACGCTTCTAAAATACCCAGCAACTCTGCAAGTGTTGGATTAGATAAACCAATAGATTTGGAGAATCGAGCTAGAATCTTACCGTTGTGATCTCGAAGTAAGCCCCCTATTCCAGCACGACAATAACTCCCTTGGACAGCCGCGTCGACATTAAAGTTTAAACAACCTAATAACGGAGCCACCCACACCCCTACAGGAGGTCTGCAAACTCTTGAGGGAGGGCATCTTACAAAGGGTCTCTGATAAAGTCAAGTACAGACGCAATGGCCAGGACAAGCTTTTAGCCCAATGCCAGATCCTTACTAGAGCTGTATCGAAAATCTGAACCGCAGAGAATGATTTCTTGTTGAATATGAGATCGTTCCTGCTTAGCCATATTGTCCGGGCAAAACCAAAGAAAGCCAAACTCCAAATTTGCTTACATACGTTTGCTTAATAGGTAAGCAATCCCACATCAAAAGTAAACCACTCACGTTATTTGGGATCGTTGCACAAATATTCCACATGTTCCACCATCTCTGCCAAATTGTCCAAGTAAAATGACAGTGGCAAAAAATGTGGTCCACTGTTTCGACACAGTACATTCTCTAATCAAGAAACCCCACGTTTTGCTAATTCTGTACGAGCAGGAATTCTCTCATAAACAACTTTCCAGACAAACGCCTCCACCTTAGGCGGAGCTAGGTTCGCCCATACCAGTTTCCAAATAGCGTCCTTCTCCAATCCACATGATGAGACCATCTTACAAAAAAATTTAGGACTGTTCAATCCATTGGAAGAACCATTCCACACAATAACATCCGTATTACTTTGGGACCTCGAAGCATCATTAAGTGTACTCACGAAACTCGCCCAAGAGTCCTTTTCCCAATCAAACAGAGATCTTCGGCACTCGATGTTCCACACCCATGTACCATTTATTTTCTCTCCAAAATCCTTAACTTTCCCAATCTTTTTAGTTGCCAAAGCGAAAATCCTAGGAAAAGCAATCTTCAGCGATGGCATTGTTGTCCAAAAGTCATCCTAAAAATTAATGGGCTGACCGTCCCCAGGAACGAATCTCATATTACAAACCAAGAGATCCCCTGGCTCACTCAAGGGACGGGTGATATTCTTCCAAACCCATGAGCATTTCCTATTAGGCGTGGGTCTAGGCAACAAAGACATGGGATCGTAATCATATTTAGCAGTATAACTTTCCTCCACAAACAATCTGCTTCTAAGCTGAATCTCCAAGGTCACTTATTCAATAATGCTCTGTTTCGCAGTTTAAAATCAGTCAGACTCAACCCACCAAAATCTTTTGGTTTACACAGTTGATCCCACTTAATCCAATGGATGGATCTGCCCTAATGAAATTTGCTACTAATTTATTGAGAGAATTGGCCACCCCAACCGGCATCTGAAATAACGACTGGTAGTACACAGGCAAACTTGATAACACTGACCTGGCCAATGATAACGACAATAATTTCCCCTTCCATCCTTCAACTTTATCAAAGATTGGCTTCCAAATCTCCTGGGAGTTTCGGGGGTAACCAAGTGGAAGACCCAAGTATGTGGTTGGTAAATGATCGCTGCTACTCTTAATCACTGCTGCCCATTCTTGCACCACTGCATCTATTTTTGCTTCAGAGAAAATAACTTCATTATTCAGAATTTAATTTTCATACACCACCAGTGTTTTTAGTAGACACTTTCAAAGAATTGTGTGAAGTAAACGCAACAAACGTGGGGAATTGTGACCTCAAATCGATACACCAGAATTAGGAAGCTAATAACCAGAGTAAGATGGCTTATTCAAATAACAAATGAAATTGGCGAGCGAAACCAATAGGAAGCTAATAACCAGAGTGGCTGCGGCTGGCTATTGGCCCTCCTCTGACCCGGGCTAATGTGGCCAATAGTCCATGAACCATCGGGGCTTACACTCGCGTGAGGTCATAGGAGTAAAGTAAGAGGTCCCTACTAAAAGTAAGATGGCTTCATGTTTTTTTTTTTAATGGACATTAACGAATGGTACACTCAAAGGTAGGGGTGATAATGAGCCTGACCGGCTCGTGAGCTACTCGGGCTCAGCTTTGTCAAAGCTCGGTTTGAGTGAGCTCGATTCGGACTCTGGCTCTGCTCGAGACTTTAACAAGTCGAGCCGAACCGACCCAAGCTCGGCTCGAAAAGCTCGTGAACAGGCTCAAAATAATTATATAATATATATATGTTGCATATACACTAAAATTAATCTCTTTAGCAAAAGAAAAACAATAAAATAAATTAGAAAAATCCACTAAAAATAAATTAACTAAAATAAATTGGGCACTCTTTTCTCCTTCCCCGATATTGAATTTCGTTTCATAGTTGGTTATGAAAGGGGGTTTTTAACGAGACCCTATCTTTTATAAAAAAAAAATTATAGCAAAATTGTCCATTCGAGTCGAGTTGAGCCTGACGAGCTTCAAGCCCGAGCCGAGCCCAATAATATTGTTTTAGAGCCGAGCTCGAGCCTAAAATTTTGAGCTCGCCGAGCCTCAAGCTTGAGCCGAGCCCAACAACACTGTTTCCGTGTTGGGGAAAATGATCGCCTGGGTTCGACGACCAAAGGGGTATGCTTAGGGGTGACGATCGACGACTGAAGCGCCAGCGATTTGGGAGTTTGGGTTTGAGAAATTTTAGGGATTTGAGGACTATTTTGTAAAAATTGCAAAATTTTAGGATTTTATGAAAAATTGAAAGCTTTTATTAAAAATTGTTTTAAGTTTTAAATTTTGAAAAAAAGAAATAAACACGTCACATGTTAGACATTGATTGGTTAACAATTTTTTAACACCCTTTAACAGTCAGTCACTTAAAATTATAACAGTGTAAACTTTAGGCACCTAAAATTATAACGATTAAAACTTTGAGCACTTATTTTTATAAAAAATACTTTAGACACCTAAAGTTAAAAAATATACTTTAAGCATTTTTTTCATTTAAACCTATATTAAATGTCAAAATTTTCTTAATTAACAGTTAATTAAAAAAATAATAAACTGATGCATATTTCTCAAAAACAAAAAAAGTTGTCATAAATTATCATACAACATTTTATATTCAATATTTAAACTACTTTTAATTTTCTAAATTCCTCAAAGCACAGACAATTCACCACTATACTTGGGCTTATTTTTTTGTTGTGTTTAGCTTTCCAAACTACCTTTTTCACTCAAAAAATTTTAAAAGCAACCAAAAACATTTAATTTTTGGGTGTCAAAACCTTGGTTTGTCCCCTAACTAACTTCTCAAACCTTGGTTTGCCAAAAACTAATTTTTCTAGCTTTTGCAAAACTTTAGTTTGGCCACGAACCTTAGTTTCTTACCACAACAAAAAATAAAGTCTTAAATTTATTCGAATACACGGTCTATACTATCTTACTAATTTTTTTAATACAAAGTATAAATTGTACATAATTTCATAAACTTCTAAATAGGACGTTATCATACACTTAAACATATTCGAACGTATATATTTCAAATATTATTATAATAGTGATATGAACTAAATTAAAACTCAATTGATAATGTATTCAATTATGATTGTAACCTAACACTACAAGACGAATTTATTTTCAACTTTCTCGCTTTTTATACGAAGAAAAAGACAATTTAGAGAAACTGAAATTTATAATAAATATAAAAAAATCACAAAGGGTGAAAGTCTTCGGGGATTCGCCATATCCACCACGTTTTTAAAACCAGGGTGTTTTTTCCCAATCAAAATTTTGAAAAATCAAATTAAAAAAAAAAAAGAGAAACGTCACGTGTATTAATTAAAAGAAAAATTGAATTTCCACAAATAATAAATCCTCCACAAATAAAATAAAAGCATCACCCAGTTCCATATATAAAAGCAGTCTCCGCCACCATAATGCCCTGCGAACCCAGATTTTGTTACTTCCCAATTCCTTTCTTTCTCCCAAAGGAACGCCCCACCCCCGAAAAAACCCACGATTCCTTCCAAAACCACAAACTCAGAAAACGGAGTTCTTTGGGTTAAAGTTTGGAGATTCAAATGGAGTGGGTTCGCGGGGATACGATTGGATGCGGAAGTTTCGGAACTGTCAATGTGGTCGTACCGAGAAAAGGTTTCCCAAATTCTCCATTAATGGCGGTCAAGTCATGTGAAACATTCCGCTCTGTTTCTCTCAAGAACGAGAGGGAAGTGCTTGAAAATCTCGGTTTTTGTCCCCAAATCATCCGTTGTTTCGGCGACGTTTGTACCATCGAGAATGGGGAGAAGTTCTATAATCTGTTCTTGGAGTACGCTAATAAAGGAAGCTTGGCCGATCAGGTGAAGAAAAATGGCGGGAATTTGATGGAATCCGATGTTAGAAGATACGTTAGGTCGATACTTAAAGGGCTAACCTTCATTCACGCCAAAGGGTTTGCTCACTGTGATATTAAGCTTCAAAACATTCTTTTGTTTGGTAATGGCGATGTGAAGATTGCCGATTTTGGTTTGGCGAAGAGAAACGGGGAGGAAAAACAGAGGAGGATGGAAATCAGGGGAACCCCTTTGAGTATCGCGCCGGAGTCTGTTAATGGGAGCGATTATGATTCACAGGTTGATATATGGGCACTTGGATGCGCCATGGTCGAGATGTTTACCGGGAAGCCGGCCTGGAATTTCAAACCAAGGACGAACATGGCGGCTTTGTTGATTCAAATTGGGGCCACCGATGAATTGCCGGCGATTCCTGAAGATTTATCCGAGGAAGGAAAAGATTTTCTCGGAAAGTGCTTCGTTAAGGACCCGAAGAAGAGATGGACGGCCGAGATGCTCCTCGATCATCCCTTCATGACCGACGATGGAGAGAAAATCGCAATGAATCAAGTCCAAGAAGAAGAAGAATCAACGTCTCCAAATTTTAATTTCGGAGAATTTTCAGAGTCTCCGCGATGTCATTTTGATTTCCCAGACTGGGTTTCAACTCAATCAACGGCTTCTTCTCAATCAATTTTCCAGGAAAAATCAAGGATTGAACCTTTGTTTCCGAACCACATTCCATCACTTTCGGATCGGATTCATCGATTGACTTGTGACGCGGCACCAAGTTGGTCAGTTTCGGAGAGCTGGATCGCCGTGAGATAATTAATCTGACGGCTTTCATCCAATTGGTGATGATTTTTATTGTAAATGATTAGAAAAAAACATAGACTAGACTGACATTTAATTTTTTTTGGTGATTGAAGAGTTCTGATTGGCTATTCAAATGGCCACAGATTGTATATACCATTCTTTATTGAAACTTGGTATTTTTTGCATTGAATTTATAATCTCTCGAGTTGTTAAGAATTTGTGGGTAAATTGTTCATCAAACTTTGAGGGTTTATTAGACATTTTTCAGTCTACCAATCCTTGTGCTGTGTTTTGAAATTCTAACAGTTGACTTCTTTGGTGAATATCATGTGAAAAACATTGGAACTTGAGCTTGTTTTCTTGTCCAAACTTAATTTTTAAACATTCAGAGAAAAATAATCTCAGCCCTTCATTGAACACGAAGTATGAATATCATTGTGGTTTAGAAAGAATAAATTCATAATTAGTGAAATGAAAGTCTCCTTGTTTTAAACAATAATGATTTATCAAAACCCTGCCGACACCTCTGTTTTGACTGTGTATCCCCAAACCCATTTCGTAAAACATACCGTCGGTGATGGGTTTATCAAGATTTCTTCACCTAACCAATGATTCTGCTTAATCTTAGATCTTAATTTCGTTGCCTTCTAGAACAAATGATGATCATTAGTTTGTTGTGAACTTACAAACTCAGACTTACCCTAACTCGATAGATGAAAAAGTACAAGTTACTTAAGAGTGGTTTAAGGCTTTAATTAATAATTAAATTAAGAATGGCCAATGGGAAAATGGATGGTGGTTTCCTTTTTGTTCCCCCCCCCCCCCCATGGAGTATGATGACATTGAAGCTTGAAGCAAAGGGCGGCTAATTAAGGCAATGGGTTGGTAAAATGGGTAGAGTTAGGCCCCTACAACAGGTTGCCCCACACCCATAAAAGTGCATATTCTTTGGTTTTCAACTCAAAGATGCTTTATCTTCATCACCAAACTGCATATACCATTACCAAAAGTTTGGAAATTGATAAAACATATTCCACGGGATAGCTGCCTGCTTTAGGTGCACGTGAGGAAATGGGAGCTGCAATTCTTTACTTCTTGGCTAAAATACTAAAGCTTCTTTAGGTATACATGCTAAAATGCGGAATTAAGAATTTTCTTTTAACTATTCTTTTATCAAACTTGTCATTACGACCATGACTTTGTCGAGGTATAGGTTGTTCCTTAAATTATCCGGTTTACATGTGATAGGGCAATGTGCTGTCTTCAAGTAAGTTATGGGACGCTCCTTGTCTAAGTTGTTGGTTCTTGTGTTGTATCACATTATAAATATTTTGTTTTGAATAGACTGTTGTGATTATTTGATTCTATATGTTCACATTTTTTTAACCATTTTGCAATGCACACATAAGTACTTGAACCTAAGTCTTATAGGATGAATACAATCCTCTCTTTCACTAAAGTCATTCGTTGGGCCCAAGCAATATGATGGGATGGATACAAAATGGTGTATCCCCGTTGTACTTCAATCATAAGACACAATAATTATTGAGTTGGGGCCTTGGATAAGAGCTGGAACCTTGTAAACTTTTAAGGCCACATGCATGTGGAACTTGGTTTTGATTCGAATGAGGTAATGAATTGGATCAAGTCAATTGACAGCCCAATGAATCCTTTTATTCATGCTATCTCCAAAATAGAAATCCTATGCCCTTTTTGATGTCATTCTCTGTGTTTTATATTAAAAAATTAAATTTAGGATTCAGATTTAAGGTTAGAGTTTAGAAAACTATAGGTAGGGTGTATTTTTTAGGGCTTAGAAATTAATGTTAGAGTTTAGAATTTAATTTTTTAGTGTTAAAACATAGAATGAGCACCGAAAAGGGATAGAGAATTTTTATCCCTATCCGCCCTCTATGCATTTCAACTTTAGTCATTTGTTTCATTATTGTCGTGAAGTTATTGATTAAGGAGAGTTCACTTTAAACATTCAAGGGTTAGATTGTAATTATTCGTCAAGAAATTTAGTAGATTGGGCTAAAGCCTACAATAATATGTGAGGTTGGGTAGTTAGAGCTTAAATTATCGTTTTGTATTATGAAATTTATACTGAAGTTCATTTTTAGACAATGTCCAGTAGATGTAAGTTAAGTTTGAACTCTATAAATAACTCTCTGTTTTGTTTATTAATTTTTGTGTGTTGGCAAGTGAAGTTAAATATAAAGTCATGAGAAATTAATAAGGGCTTCAAGGCGTGTAATATATCACTTTTTTAAGATTTTATTTGTTCCCGCCATTTATATTGATGTACAAAAAAGTTATTGACAAATAAACCTTTGGATAATTACATCTTTTTAATGAAAATCACAATTATTCAAATAATCACAACTTTTAATTAATAATCAAAAGACAACTTATACTTCTTTAATCCATCGGTTATAATTAAGCAAAACCGACATTCATTTGGAGCAAACCAAACCAAAGTCCAGAACTCGTTTAAATTACAAGTGTTAAAAACCACATATTCTACAGTACCAAAAATACTATATAAAATTATTTAAACCACCAAGCAGTGCTACATTTCCAATGCTCCTGAGAATCATGAATCCAAGCCACTTGCGGTGACCCTCGACACAAGTACAGCTGATATATTATTGAACCACCTTAGCTGTAAATGCATTTGTTCTTTAGTGACATAGCCTTGTTCATCTTCTTGGGGTCCATGGTGACCGAACACTGAATCCTCTTATAGAATTTGGGCTTCACCAACCTGCCCAAAACATAAGAATTGGACCGAACCATGAAGTTAAGTGTCAACGGCACCGGTTGAGTCGGTGCACCGTTGAGACTGGCCAGGTTAGCCCCTCCTCCATACAAGGGAATATGGCTCCCTTTCATCGTCACGATCAATGATCTTTGGCTTTTTCTCGATTGATAAAACTTGCGTATCTACACAACAATAAATTACTTAATAAATAAATGAACCCCCCCGGCATTATGGAAGAAGACAAAGTGCATAAAACATTTAATATTTGTCTGATGGGGTCATTGCTCGTTTACCGATCCGGTGGCCACGGTGAGCTGAGAGTAAGAGAGATCTAACGATGTTGATGTTACGTGGACCCCAAAAAACGTAGCCGTGTTTCGATATGTGAACTTCACTGTGCAGTTCATCGACACCATTTCTGTGCTCACTCCGGAGAAATCTGCACCGGCTTGGACTCCGAATTCGTTGAACGAAATGCTCTACAAAGAATAAACCAATCCATGTTTTAACGGAGCTAAAAATGAGAGGATAAAAGAGAATGCATGTTAAATCTAGTTCTATATCTGTTATCTAACCTTCATGGTGATTTTAGGTTTTTGGGTTTTACTGGCTCCCCATAGGATCAATGAAAACGTAGTGAAGAGAACGAAGAACCCGAGGATGAATGCGAGGAAATAGCAACGTCGACGGTGGAGGCCGTTATAGTCACCCTCACCGTCGAGCAAGCCTTCTTCTTCGATGGCGTCAAACTCTTTCCATGGCTGCTTCTTGTTGTTGTTGCGGCCCTTGCGAGATCCGTCGTGTTTCCGGTGCGGTTTGAGCGATCCAGACAGGCGTGTGGAAGATGACTCGCGCGAGGAATGAGGGCCTAAGGAGGAGTTGGAGTGGGAGTGAGGTGGTGAGCCCATGGGGCTGAGCACCGGCGTGGAGTTCAACGAGTTGGTGGTCTTTTCACCATCGTGGGAGTCCCTTGATGGACTCTGAACATAGTACATTTGTCGACGAGGGGACCTTGCCGGTGATGACTGACTCAGGCTGCTCACCTCGGAGTCTGTCTTGGACAGATGAGCCGACATTTTCCTCCCTTACTTTCTGCTGTTGTTTTAGATGAAGAAAGAAAGCAAAGAAGAAGAACTGTGGAAATGTAGATTTATGTCAAGGTTGAGGCACGTGGCAATTGTGTTTTGTTTATTGGTATGTAAGTCGTAATTAATGAGAGAAGATGGGGGACATCAATGGCAGTTGTTTCCAGTTAAATTCCTTTTTCTTTTTTTTTTTTAATTTTTGTATGTATTTGTCAACTTTAACTATTTTTACACGCAGTAGATAGATTCAGCTGCCTCCATTTTTATATGATATCATATCAGTAAAGGAACTCTTTTTTTTTTTTTGAGAATGGTAGAAGGAACTCTTAAAGATGAGTGTGCTGTGACTGAATCAAGCAAGATCTAAGCAACTGCACTGAATTCCAGAGACAACATCAACCCGCAAGAATATGGCAGTGGGCCTCAATATCTCTCTGCAATCTTATATTCTTAAGTGCTAAATCAAGGGGATGAATTCTAAAGCAAAACTTCAGTAATTGAAGCAAAATACGTTGAGTGGTTGGTGATAGTGAATTGGTCCCTTGAGTGCCGCTTATCATGTGCCTGTTACAGTAAATTAGGTTGACTTGAGGGCGCTAATCAATGCACTTTTTTCTAAGTTTTGGTATTGACTGATTAATTCAAATCGAATTTTGTAAAGATCTAATACGAAGACAACCCTTCTAATTTATTTTTCTCTATTCCCAATATCAGAATTTAAGTCTCTAATCTTATCTAAAAGATCTAGCGTCCCATCTATTAGACCAGTTTTTTGTTGGTTTCCTTTCCTACATTTAAGTTTACCAACTATCTTCAGTTTCGTCAAAAAGGACTTCCGAATTTTTTGCCCGGTATGTTACTCTGTATTCCATGGATTGGACCACGGGGCATGGACCCTGCGGGTCCTATGCCTGAGGAAACTACTCGTATTCACACATAAGTTTCAATAAAAAAAAAGAATATTTTATGTGAAAAGTATACAACATATCAGTAGAATGACCTAAGCTTAGAGGATGATTTTGGCGGCTCTGATCACATGCTTATGTTTAATTTATGTGATAAAATCGTAAGATCCAATGGACTGAAATGATGTGCCAACCTTAACCATTTCCTCGCCCAAGTAACCCACAAAATCCTTTCAGTTTTGGCCACAATTAGATTATGTTTATAGCTCCGTTTTAGTACTTTTATATTTTTTTATTTAAAATCTATTAAAACAACCTGCACCTCGAAAGTTGAAACTGATAATCAAATCCAGCCGTGTAATATAATTTGTTTTTCCATGTCCTGCATCGGACAACATATCTGTCCATGGATTTGGTTGTAGCTTATGAGCCCAATTCATTATTCACTAAATAATAAACATTTTTACAATTTTATAATTAGATT
Organism: Hibiscus mutabilis; assembly: GCA_019671005.1. Classification (NCBI taxonomy): domain Eukaryota; kingdom Viridiplantae; phylum Streptophyta; class Magnoliopsida; order Malvales; family Malvaceae; genus Hibiscus; species Hibiscus mutabilis. The sequence goes on along the minus strand of CM033734.1, from coordinate 8,675,359 downwards.
AAATAGAAACAAAAACATTTTTTATTAAGTAGAAACTCAAGTTGGGGTAGGGTCCAATTTGTAAATCTTTGGCTCATACAGGCTGGGAGAACACTTAGATCTTTAGGCAAGTCTACTTGAACGGAAGACAAATAACCAAATCTATCAAATAAAAGGCAATCCCAGAAAAAAAAAAATCAAAATCTACATCAGAAAATGGCATATCCCAGATTTGTGCCATTAGTTTCGAGTTCTAGAGGAAGAAAACTTCTATAGCTCTAAGCAGGTTTTGTTTTGTATGCAAGATTACACATGATCCATTGGGGAAGCAGAAAAGGCAATGTTTTATTTTATTTAAGTATTGCAAAAAATAATGGATTATTAAAGCACAATGATAAGACAATAATGTGGTGTATGAAGACTATGTTAAAGAAGCTCCTCCAACTCCATTGGAATCATTACTTTGTACCTGCTATTCGTAAGCTATTCCATGTTGATATATCTCAGATTCTCAATGCAGCTCCCCCACAGGCGCCTCGTTGAGCCATAGGAAATGGATGAAATCATACAGATTTGCACTTACACTCACCTGTTTAGTGATAAGAAAATACTTTAAACTAGTAATAAATTTGACTAGGAAAAGGATATTTCCATGAAGTTAATCTTGCAATACCTTGTATGGTGTTGGGTTTAATCTCCTGATGTGATCAGGCCTCATTTGCTCAAGCTGTTTGATGCAGTGGTCTCTAATGTCCTTCAGAGCTGGTAACTCTTCTCTTTCTTTACCTTCAAGACCCGGGGGGCTTCTTTTCAACAGTTGGTTACAACTAAATGCAGTGCTTTCTAATGTTTCTCTAATGGTTTTTTCATGTTCTATTCTATAGACAATGCTAAATCAGTTTAAACCTGGACACTTTCGAGAGACAAAAATGTAAAATAAGGTTGATAAGATTATCCATTCTGCCCTTGATAGGACCGTCATTATGATGGATATTCTGAGCTCCTACCTGATTGCCCAGGCCAGTAACACTTCAGAAGCTCCTCTACACGCTTTGGTACCACATATGCTCTTTTGGGTTCACTAAAAGGGTGACGGCATAGAATTCGTTCTCCAACCTGCAAAATTGAAGATCAGAAAAGTCCGGTCTTTCAGCCTCATCATCATTACATCTTTGAAGTAAGAATATATACAGGTAGGGTTTGGTGCATGCAGCTATTGGTAGTCGGTGACATAACAGAGGAATAAAACAATCCAAGCCAAGAAAAAAAGATTATTATGCAATCAAGCTGAACAAGCTACTTTAACGAGGATTTAAATCTCAAAAAAAGTGAATTCTATCATGACAACGGAGAATATCATCATAGTTAATTAGTTTTATATCAAGGTAGAAAAAATCATGTTGGGATGTAATAAGATCATCAATTATGTACTGTCGCAAAATTGGGCCGGCGTATTAAGAGTTTTATATCAAGGTAGAAAACTAAGGATGAGAATGAACACATTTTATAATACTAGAGAGAAGGATGAGACTGTTGGTAACTAATCACTGAAAAGCTTTAGAGGCTATACAACTGGAGTTAATACCTTTTGACATGGTTCATTTTCCCCCCGTCATGATGTCCACCAGGGAATATCCTTCCTTGCCATACAATCTGTAGCATCGTTTTTTGCATGGTATAGAGACATACCGTTTAAGAAATAAATAAATGAAAAGAATGGAGAAAGAAGAAATTTTATTCTATGCCAGAGAGCATGCTGCTAAAATTTCTGGACAGCCCAGTCAAACCTTAGACACATCCTCTGAAAGCTTGATGCGGGGCTGATTATTGATCTCAACAAGCTTGAAAACACAACCCAAAGCTGCTTGCGCATAGCAAGTTGCCAAATAGGTTCCTATTCCAAAACAATCCACCTCGTGACCCTGCAGAGAAAAGGTGTGATTGAGGCTGAGTAGATCTGCACAAAAGTGCATAATGTACTATATTGGAAGCATTGTCGTCCTGATTCAGGCTGTTAAACAGCAATGAATTTCTCAAAGAAGTTTTAGTTTACATTACGAACCTGCTTTTTTAGTCCATCTAAAGTTTCTTCATTCAAATCATTACTAGCAGTAATGCTAGTCTTTCCAAAATCTGGAATCCCAAATTCCTTCTCAATTATATGAAAGATCTTTCGGGCTTCACTAGACAAGTATGCTAGGTCACCAGAGTCCAATCTAATGCCGACAGCTTTGTACCTGAATTTTTACATATTCAACTAATCACCGGAATTAAATATGACCTACTGCTTACAGGTAAGGATGAAATCCACAATAACACACATCCTTCAAAAGTTATGTCAACAGAAGTATGGCCTACAAACTATATGATCCGTCATGAATGAAGAAGATAAAAGACTTTAATACAAGTACAATGTAACACATAAACTTCAAAAGAAAAGCAGTAGTGGCAGCATTTGTTGACACGTGATACATAAAAACATGTAACTTAGCGCCTTTATATGTTTTGGTTTCAATTTAAGTTTAGCCAACATGATGCCAATATATAATCATAAATTAATTCATTTTCTCTCAACCCAACAAGCAAAATGATAGTATGCTACTAATATAACCAGCTTGATAACATAAATTCATGTTTGAAAGTCATCGGAAAGACAACGAAGAATTACTAAACTGAAGATAAGCATAGACAAAGCATCAAATGGGAGCAAAAGGATTCTTTTGATCCAAATTTAGCATTTGAGGTATACCCCAAGTCATTTAGTGCCAAAGCAACTGCACAAAAGTTGGGGACTCCACTCCTCATTACCTGGTAAAATGAATGTCAAAACTGCAATGTTAATACTGATATATGACGGAACAGACTGCATCAAAATTTGGTTTTGAACTTAAAAACTCAAGGAAGGTCTACTTACATCATATGTATCTACAAGAGCAAGAAAGTTGTTAGGAAATGCCAAGGCATATGATATGAAAGCTGCTAATTCACTCTGATTGGTCTCTCCAGAAGTGCTCCCAAGTGATTTCAATGACTATAAATCATGCAACAATTACGATTAGATATAACTTAAGGAGGTGAAGAAACAAAACACATTGGTCTCTATCTCAACCAACTTCCTATATATGGTACTCTCAAAGTAATAAAAGCTTCGTCCTCCCTTCCTCCAGCAAATTTCTGGAGTATGGATAAGAAGGCTACCAGTTAAGCAATTGGGGTCTAAAACCACTGCCAAAGACGAACATAAGAAGAACTCACTACTATGGAAAACAAAGCGTTGTTTGTCTAATTCATGTGATGTAAGTATAGCATGAATGACAATAGCAGCCAATGTAGTCTAAAAAAGCAAAAGAATAATCCAATTCTTAGTGATCAAATCTATCTATATATAGATATAACATGGATTTTGAGAATAAAAGGAACTAAATGCTACAATGTATTATTTGCACTATCTATCATGAAACAGAGTTTTTAATGAGTCTTGGGACTCTGGTCGTTTGTCTGAAGTTGCAACTGTAGGCCATTGGGGTTCTTGGGATAAAAAATTGTAAGCTTGATTACCCAATTTTGATGAACTTGCATATGTAGCACTAATGGATTTTGGTTAACGTACTTTGACAAAATTAATAGCATATATCTCTAGCTAAACCTGAAGATGCATTAAAGAATTTTTTAAATAAATGTAATGGGCCATCCACAACACCTGTATTTTGCTTAACCATGACTGAACAAGAGTGACAAAATCCTCACAAGTACTTGAACCATCAGAGCCACACAGGGATTTCTCAAGGATTTCATCAGGCCCCTGCAAATTAAAATCTGAATAACCTCATATTCAAAGAAGCATAAAAAGATCCAGTGAAGACACATAATATTCAATGAATGAAAGCACCGTAGGACAATGGTCGATAGAATGACACAAAGAAAAGCGGAAGAAATGATAAGCAATTCAAAAGTCAGTATCAAATCTAAGTCTGTCCCGAACATTACATTTGATGGAGTATGGATCCATTCAATAAGAGAGAAGAAACCAAAGATCAATAAAATAACATTTAGATACTAACACCGATAGGCGACACCCAATAGCAGGGGTTAAACTCAAGCACATAATAGGAAACTAATAAATATGTTTGTCAAATTAAAAGCTCTATTCAGATGAAAACTTTATTTGTCACTCAAATCTCATCTCTTGCAGTCACTTCATGTCATACATATGCAAATAGGCATTAAGCAAAAATATTAGTAAACTAATCAATGAAAATAAACAGGGCCAAAACCAAAGGCAAAATTTAGTTAGGCTTGCTATTCTAGAACTACTTTGACCTCAACATGTGTACGATCATTCATGTGGAAATTTCTTGTCATAACTCTACAAGTTGACATTCCCATATCATATGTTGTTGCATAAAGCACAAGCAAACAACAGCATATTCCACTGGTGAGTCTATCTATAAACAACATATAAATTAAAATCCCACATTAATTTCCAGAAAATTTTACTAACCATAAACGAGCTAACAAAAGCATGGGAATGTGTCCCACGAAGAGGTATACCGAATAACCTCCCAGCTGCAATGTTGCTGGTTGAAACACAACATAAAACAGAAACAAATCGAACGACATACTAGCTTAAATCAAGAATCCACATTAGTGAAGAAATAAGAATTATTAGCTCTGAATAGCTTCAAGATCCGCAGAGGACAGACATTAACTTTATAGGATACGAATATTCAGCAAATCACCTTGTAGCATCAAAACCTCCAATATAACAATACTTCGAAGCCCCTATAGCACCATCAGGTCCCTGCAATTAACATGAGTGGAAATATTTCAGAAAGAAACTTCAAATATTAACACTTCGAATAAGAAGAAAAATTTCTAACCTGAGCCCTTCGAAGCCCAAATTCAAGCAACATTTTAGATTTTCCAGCAACAAGTCTATGTCTAGCCGCATTTGTAGCCACTAAGGATGCAAAATTCACAAGATTAAGAACTGGAGTCTCAAGTAATTGAACCACCTAAAAAATAAAGAGAAAAATGTAAGATGTAAAACAATGGGGCTGAAAACAAATACCAAATTCAAAACAAGCTGATGCAGCCAAAACAATTAGTTAGATGGTACTCACAGCGACTGGCCCTTCAAGTCGGAGAAGGGGAACCTTCGGGAAAACAACTGTTCCCTCTGAAATAGCATATACTTCAACATCAGAACAGTCTATTTCTGTTAGATAATTCAACAAGCCCTCCTGTCATTTTGCAGAGACAATGAATGAGCTAACCATCAAATATATAAGCACATTCGAGAAAGAGGAGGACAACTAGAGTATTATCACATAAATCCTCTATAAAATTAGTTTGGTTTACCTCACAAGAACCAGGCAAGCTTTGGCGGATAAAGGAGATCTCTTCCTCGGTTAACTTGAAATTAGCAATGAGCTTTATGCATTCTTCCAAACCAGCAAACACTGTAAATTCACCACCAAACGGATTCTTCCGAAAGTACAGATCGAACCTGAATGCATATTTTAAATGCTAAGTCAAAGTTCATAACACTCAATCTTTCAAAATGGAAATACTTTCAATTTTTCATTTCAGAAATCTAACATGTACCTAAAATACAAATAGTTTAATTGTTTTCTATTATTCAATGCTACGCCTAACTAAACACCGACCTCAACTTCATAAAATAATGAAATTAAAAGAACAAAAAATGAAATCTACTGAAAGCAAGCAACTACAACTACTAACTAGCTAACTAACTAATAACTACACAGCAACTATAATCTGTTTCCGATCCGATTTTCGTGGTATCCAAACAGAGAATAAATAAGAAATAAAGAAAAAATCAAAATGAAGTGAGATAGAAGGAAAGAGTTGGAAAGTTACACGGCTCGTTCGTTGTGTTTGCCGGCTTTCCAATACGCGTAAGCCATGGTGAACTGATAGAGATCGGTGAGGAGAGGGGTGACCATCGGGTTCGTCGGACCGTCGACGACCCGACCTGCATGTCGAGTCGCCTTGTTCGATTTCGCCTCCATTATTAAATACGTTAAATTCTTCCTTCCTTTCTGGGCTTCTCATACAGTTCAAAACATCAAAAGATCCGCCTGCTTATATATTAGTGGAGGAAAGCAAGCGTGTGGCTCACGAATATAAGCAGAAAGTAAGTTGATGAGATCGTTGAAATTGAAGAGTATTTTCGTTTTTCTTTTTCACTCTTTTGAGAGATAAATAAAGAAAAATAAAAAAATAAAATAAAAAGACTTTAGAATTGAGTTCCATCCAAAAGCTATATATTTTTTTTAAACTTTAGATGCTTAAAGTATTTTTTTTGTAAAAATAAGTGTCTAAAGTTTTAAAAGTTAGAATTATAGGCGCCGGACTGTTAAAAAAACTCGTTAGCCATTAAAAATGCAACACGTGGCATTTTAATTTCTTTAAATATTATTTTTTTAATAATTAAAAATTTTACATAAAAACTTAAAATTTTAAAAATTTCTAAAATAGTCCCTAAATCCCTAAAAATCTCCAAATTCTCTCTGCCGCCGTCGTCGGCCCTTCCCTTTCGGTCGCCGAACTCAGCCGACCATTTCTCTTCATTTACCGTCACCGAAAACCGGCAAACGGCGTGCCAACGAGAACGTCGATTTTGCGTTCGACGTTCGGCTGCACGCCGTTCGTCGTTTTCGGCGACGGTGAGTAAAGGGAAATGACCGGCTTGATCCGGCGACCAACCCGGTAAGCTCAGCGGCGGCGATTGGGGATTTGGGTTTATATATTTTAGGGATTGTTTTGAAAACTTTTCAAAGTTTTGGGATTTTTTGAAAAACTGAAAGTTTTTTTTTATATTTTTTAATTTTGAACAATTAATTAATTAATTATGCCACATGTCACTCTTTTATTGGTTAAAAGTTTTTTTAACACCCATTAACTGTCAGGCACCTAAAATTATAACTTTGGAAACTTTGGGCACATATTTTTACAAAAAAATACTTTAGGCACCTAAAGTTCAAAAAGAGTATACTTTGGACACCTATTTTTCATTTAAGCTTGAATAGTATATAAGTTTTTTTGGGGTTCACTAGCTTAGTCAGCATTTAAAGGTGTGACGTGTACAAACTGGCTTTATTTTCGTGGACAAAATAAAATTTCCCATATTTTATTCCATCTATGGTAGATATGGACTATTTTAGGTTAATTTTAAAAAATATATAATTTTTAATTAGTCAAGTGATTAAAAATACTCATTTAATTTTATTTTATGTGATTCTAAAATCTCGATATTTGCATAACAATTCTCTATGATCACTCTATTGTACAAAAAAATTTATATTAAATCAGTCCTTATTCATTACGAATGGAAAAGGTTTTCTTCTGACCTTTGAGCTCTCATAAATATGATAGCATGAACAAGGATGAGCCAAGCCTCGTATGAACCACAAATACTATTATTGTCTACGGTTCTTTCGAATTCTTCTACAATATGTACCTTTAGTCTGATGACTACGTATTTTTTTTTTCCATCTACAGGAAAGTTACAACTTCTTCGTCACTTTATCGCCTGATGAAAAATCGGTATAGAAAAAAGTGATAAAACGAATGATTTTAATTTATTGAGACCATTATTAATGTGTCAAAATCCCAACATATACAGTCGAATACATCGTACACATCCATCAACGGTTGCCCACAACAAAGTAAGTCTAAACTTGCATTGTGCTCGCATTTATTTTTATCCGAGTCTTGCTATAAATGTTTTTTTATCTTGCTTGATTCATGTTCAAGAGAAATTATATTAATAAATTTTATATTAAATTGTGTTACAATAATATTCTTAAAATAAATGTCAGAAATTGAACTCACACCAGGAATGAATCGGTGAGCATTGACCACTAGACCAATTAGTAAATCTCATTAATGAAAATTTTTAATTGGTTGAGTGGCTAAAAATGTTCATTTAATTTCACATTTTGTGGATTCGAATCTCGACATTTGCATAACAAATATTTATTATCACTCTATTGTATAAAAAAACTTAATTGATTAGGTCTTTCTTTATTCATTACGAATGAAAATGCCTTCATCCGACTTTTGAGCTATCATAAAAATGGTAGCATGAACAAGGATGAGTCAGATCTCGTGATGAACCACAAATAAGATTACTGTCTACGGATGGAACTACGATCAAGTATCGAGAAGTGTTCATTATTCTATCTTAAAAGAATATAAATTTTTGAGTATTTAAATTTTAAAATTGGAAAAAATAATTTAATTTAATAAATATTTAAACTTATAAGACCGAAAGTAATATTAGACCCAGAAAATGAGGTAAACAATACTTGGATTAAGATCTTTAAATGGAAAAAATAAGAGAATTTATTTTTTAAAAAATAAATAAAAATTTTATTCACCCAAGAAACCGCAAACTATACACATCTCAATGGCAGGACCAAAATAGGCCTGCCCTATACAACCAAACAAAATTCCCTAACAAAGACCTCATTCAACAGCTAAACAGTTATCAAAACAAAAACATTACAATCCAATAATCTCACTCGAACATCATGCTTAATAAGAGAAAAAATGTCAGTACCCAACCTTGGCTTCTTCCCATGAAGTCGCCCATTCCTTTTTTGCTAAAGGTTGTAGTTGAAACCACACCAAGCCAATCGAAGAATGGTTGCTCGTAGAGACTTTCCTTTTCCATGCCTCTGTACCCAATCAAAGACCTCAAGCCAACAACTAATAGTTAACTGCAATCCGCAAGTTTGTAAAATCAGCAACCACACATGCCTTGAATAACAGCAGCCCCAAATAAATGGTCCCTCATTTTTAAATCAACACTACACAAGGAGCACACGGAATCAACTGACAACCCCATCTTTATATTCTACTTTTGGTAGGCAATCTATCCAACACAACAACCCAAATAATCGGAGACCATAGAACCTTTTCTCATTTATGTCTAATAACCTCCCACACCTTTTTTGCTTTATATTCTCTCTGCAGGCCACCAATCAATGCCAAATTGTCTAAGCTTTAGAAGTTTCTTTCATGCTCAACTATAATTAATCTTGGCTTGGACATTCAAGATAGAACATCCCTTCAACAAATATGGGTGCACCCATGCAATCTAAAGAGATTCAGACTCAGCAAACAGTAACCATAGACACCTCATCATGCATGCTCGATTCCAAACAGAGATATCTCTCACTCCTAGTCCTCCTTCACCCCTTGAATGATAAATTATTTTTCAATTTACACGAGCACCCCGACCATTGCTATCAATACCCCTCCAAGCAATGGCGGAAATTCAAGATCAAAATCTCTAGCAAGAGATTCAATTAAAATAAGATAATTTAATTTCTAACCTTTTTAGTATAAAGATTTTTTTGAACAATAGTATAAAGATTAAATATCAAGATTTTTAAATGAAAAAAAAAAGAAACTTTAATCTTTTATCCTTTTAAATGTATTGGTTAAATATAACTTAGTTAAAAGTACAAATATTAACCGTATGTTATAATTTTTTTGAACGAAAAACTTTAATTAAATTTCATTAGTCAAAAAGAAAAAAATACAAGAAATGAACATATTCTAAACTATGAATATCTATGAAGATAAAAAATATTAGAAAATTAAAGAACATAAAAGATAAAATTGAAAGTATTACGAATAAGCTCGCTTCTATTTCTAAGGTGTAACCAGATTCAGTTAAGGCCAAACAAAAAAGACCGAGTTTGATAAGAAATTTATAATTTGAAATTCAGTTTAAATTCAATTGTAATTATCTCTCTAACTAGCTAAATAAAGGGTAAACTACCTGGGTGATCACTCAATTATTTGGTCCGTCTTATTTTGACCACCCAACTAAAAAAATTAAAAATTTGACTACCGAACTATTTAATTGGTCCTAATTAAACCACCACCCGTTAAAATCTAACAGAGGGATAATGTGACTATTAATGAAAAATTGTATAATTACACATTTAGTCCCTATATTTATACATATAATCAATTTAGTCATAATTTTAATATAATTCAATACATTTAATCTTCCAACAAGAAGGTGACACGTGTCATAATCTGATTGGATAAAAAATAACAAACAATATATACCTCCTCTAAAAATCAAACCCAAGAAGTTTGGGGTGGAGTTAAGCACACCCAACCACTATGCCAACTGCTTTTCTTAGTTAAAATCTTCCAACATTTTTTTTATTAAACCTTACAACCCAAATCAATTTTTTTCCCTGAAACAACCCGATAACCCCATTTTGACACCCGTTTTCTTTCAATTTCCTTAGACTTTTTCACACTTTCTTCTTGATTTCTTGTTTTCTAAACATCAGTGAGCCAAGAACCTTCATCCATTTCGAAAAATATCATCAAAATTGTTTGAAGAACCTCATTTAATTCTCGATTTTATCATTTTCACAAAGAATAGATTTTCTTGATTCTTCATCTTTGATCCATTGAAAGCTTAATTTGATGGTGATGAATCATTTTCCTACTTGATTTTTAACTTACTAAAGCTTTAAAACATGATTTTAAGTTAGATTTTAGAAACTCAACTTCATTTTCAACCTTTGACTTTTTAAGGGGATTTAATGGTGGTTCGGGTTATAGAGCTTCATTTGTGGTTATGAGACCTTTTTTAGATTAGTTTCTTGATGGGAATGAGATTGCAAATGGAAGTTTTAAGTTTAGTGTGTTAAAACAAAAAATGAAAAGAAGTTCCTTATGCATTACATGAAATTCGAAAATGAGGGGTTATTTTTGAAGGTTGAATTGAATCACTGATTTGATGTTATAGAAAGGTTAGAAATAAAATTGGAAGTGGTTTAGAAGACTTAAAAATGGTCATTGATTTGGGTTCAAAATTTACAGTGGGAAAAAGTGAGGGTGGATGAAAATGGATTTGGAGAGATAAAAGGTGATGGCGAAGGAACATAAAACAGCACAAAATATATAGAATATATTATAAAAAATAAAGCAAGTAATAGTCTTGGTTCAATGGCTAAGTTTGTTATTTCACCTACCATACCCAAGTTTGAAACCTCCCAAAACCATTTTTGTATATTTATTTTCCTTCAACCTAATTGTGACATCACAACCTGATTGGAGAAAAATAAATTTATTAAAAAAATTAAAATTTAGACCAATAATGTGGCTACATGTGGCACAATTTGGTTGGATGATTAGATTTATTAAGTTAAATTAAAATTAGAACCGAATTAATATAATAAGTAATTAATAGGGACCAAATGTATAATTATATAAATTTCTGTTAACTGACATGTCACCCTTCCGTTATATTTTAACGGCTGGTGATTTGATTAGGACCAATTAAATAGTTCAGTAGTCAACTTTTCAATTTTTTAGTTGGGTGGTCAAAATAAGACGGACTCAATAGTTGGTAGTCACCGAGGTAGTTTACCCTTAAATAAAAAACCATCAAAAACTATTGTAGCAAACATGGTTATTATTACCATAAGGATAAGCCAGAGGGTCCAAAGTCTTAACCTCTGTAGCTAACATGAAAGCAGTCCCATGACAGGAAAAGTACACAAACAACAGCAACAGTCAACAACAACAAAGATAAAGATACTGAGACGATAATACTTAAAACATGCAGGTTAAAACATGAGCATATGATGTTTTTTTTATTGGATTGAGGAGTCCTCCTAACAAAGGTGATCCGACTCCTCAAATAGCTAAAGCTGTGTTCCTGCACACGGGGCACAGATTCTTCTGCACCAACCATGGCTTGATGCAATTGAAGTGAAATTCATGTCCACAGTCCAGCTTTCCAAGCTCATCTTCATCCGCATAGTTCTCCTGTAAACAGTTCCAAAACATAGAAATACAGTTACCTTCCGTTTTTATCAACATCGAGTTATTCGAATAAGGCGAAATGAAACGATCATATATAACCTGACAGATACAGCATTGTTCAGCTTCTGCAGTAGGTGGTGCGGCTGTGATGGGCAGAAATCTTCGGCGCCTCAGATTGGCCAGAATAGTTTCCTCGCTTAGCCCAGTGCTAACGTTCCCCATTTGCTCTTCCATGTCCAGCAGTTCCTGAATCCAACAAATGGTGTTGGGAATTCACAAAATCTGATATCAAATGACACTGAATTACAATGATTTAAAAATGTTACCTCATGAGACATGTTATCAACATCAAGACGCATGTCATCATTAACATTTTCTAACGCATACATGCTCTGCAAAAAAGAACGACCCATTTCCGTGGCATCCTGACCAAGAACACCCCCATTGGTGCAAAGCTAGAAGTTAAACCCTTGATATATGGCAGCAATTTTTGTAACCATGGAATAAGCTTAAACCTTACCTCAGTCCGTAAGCCACCAGTACTACGAACAATCCGAAGGTAATTGCGAATCTGTTATGGCAAAGGCGTGTTTAGTTCCCAAAATCCCAATTTTTCAAAAGCAATACTTGTGAAGAAAATGGGGTATTGAGCAAACCTGATATATCAGTCTGCTTCTCCTTTCAGCAGCCATTTGCTGCGTCATTGGACGTGAGAGTAGAGAATTATTACCAGCTTGTCTCTCAGCTATGGCACCCGATCTTGGAGGAACCTGAGTTGACCAGTAACTGTCATTTCTCAATGCGACTTCGACGTCTCCAATAGTAGTAGCAGATTCAGTAGGGTTATGCGCCGGCGCCGTCCTCCGGTCTAAAACATGTTGCAGTCTCTGTGCATTTTGTTCAGCCATACTTCGGTGATGGTACCCGTACCCCACGGACGAAAATGGTGAATTATACATGCCTGGACTGGATATGGTTCCCGAAGAGCCGGTAACGTTTCCGAATAAGCTTGTGTTCCCATTGACCAAGTTCATGTTTGCCGATGGGAGTGGAGTCATAAAAGGTGTAGAAACAATAGATGAATGACCATGCGCTGGCATGGTTGTCCCATTATTCCAGTATTGGGAAGACAGTGGAGCATGCAACGGATTATGGACCTGATACTGCAACTGATTAGGGACTCCAACAATAGAATGCTGCTGCTGCTGCTGCTGCAAGTGATTAGGGACTCCGACAATAGACTGCTGCTGCAACATGGTCGGATTTCCCAGCACTGTCATTTGTGGTGAGTTTTGCGTCGAAAAGGAACCAAACGGGGAAAACACTGGTCGTGGATGATGATGATCAGTTGCTTGTTGAACGTTAAAATTGTTTGTGTTCCATGCCGACACGTTCACTGGCCCCGGGTTTTGTTGACTTGCAATTGTTCTCAGCCGAGTATTCCTTTGAAGGTTGTCGGTTTGTCCGACCTGTATCAACCGAGCAGTCAGGGCTCGAGCTAACTGAGTGCCATTATTGGAGGAACTGGCTCCATGTGTGATGTTGATCACGATACTATTCTGGGGCTGTGCCACTTCAGACGCCCTTCTTTTGCATAAAAGCCTGGACTGACCATGAGTTGGACGACTGATATTCTCTTCTAAAACATACCCAGCGCTGCCTGAATGAATCGTGATTGGGCTTGAAGAACCACCAGAGGCAGAGATTTGTTGATTGCCGGAGGATCTTACAGTCCTAAAAAGATCCAATGCTAACTGTGGCTCATTCAGGTTTAGCTGGACAGGATCAGAAGGTCCAGAACCGGTCCCTTGAACCTGACCCTGACCCGGTAAATTTGTTGGAACAATGGCTCCTTGGTTGCTACTGATTTGATCATTATTAGGGTTCGTCCCACTGTTCTCCAAGAAAGGCCTGAAGGCCGGGGTTTCCCGAGAGCTGCTTCCTTGACCTTCACCTTGGCTTTGCATTATGGCTCACAAATATAAGATCTGAAAACAAAAGAACCCGAAATTAACTTTTAAAATGTAATTACATTTTTCAACAGTCTAAGTATATTTGTGTATATCTAAGTAACTCATCCTACTTGCATCCAATCTAATCCATAAAATTGCTTGTTTGGACCCTTTTTCCTTACAACAAATAAACACATACTTCCACTTTGAATTTTGTGTATAAAAAATAACATTTACAATTTAGTCCTAAAAACAAAATCTGACTCAATTTAACTCTACACTTAAACAAAATCATTGTGACTACAAATACAAAAAAGAAATGCATATGCTACAACCATCCATATATATATATATATATATATATATATATATATATATATATATATATATTAAACACTTGTTTTTATCCTACAACCACTCGAGTTTAGATACAATAGGATAAAACTATGCCAAGTAAAATTTTCATCGAGCAGAAATTTAAAACACAAAAAATATGGTACCAATCAACATAATATTTTTTTTTCAAAAGTAAAGTATAAAAACAAGTCAACCATGAGAGAGAGAGAGAGGAGAGGGGAACTCAAACTTTCACTGACTTCACATCAATTTTGTAGTTAAAATGAAAAAAAAATAGGATTTTGTGTGTTACATTTCCCAAGCTACACAAAAAAATAAAATTTTGATAAAACAAATTAAATCTGAATAACTATATATAAAACCAAGCTTCTCAATCAGCCTTGTAACAGTTTTTAAGAAATCAAACTAAAAACAACAGCAAAAAAACATAGGATATCATGAAAACCAAACCTGAATATAGACCAAGTAACTCAAAAGGAAAGAAAGAAAGAAAGAAAAGATTAAACCCTCTAATTTGAAGACAAAGGAAGAACAAAGAAAAGGGTGTATACCAAAAGTAGTGATGAGAAGAGGCAATGAAGTGTATAGGAAAATGGACGGTATTTATAAGCACCGAGAAGCTCAGGTTCCACTGAAACTTATCTCTGAGAGTCTCAAATAGGGTGCAACATGACAAAAATACACAAAGGATGGTTTTATTACACTGTGTTGTTATCATACAAGTGAAGGAAAAAATGGGAGGTTTTGAAGATATTTAAGAATCTGAATGAATTACCAATGAAGGAGATGACAACTATGGTAGTAAGAAGGTTTTTATGATTGGTTGTTAACCAATTGTATTCTCTATTTTTTTTATTAAGTTGACAGGTATTATCTTTCTAAGACAAATATCGAGATTCAAACTCATACAAGCTGGGGATAACATAAGCATCTTTCATCACTCGGCCAATTAATGGATCTCATTCTCTACTTTTTAAATATATTTGTTTGTCTATTTTCTCGTATCATAATTATATTTAAAATGATTTTTATTTATGTATATCTGTTTATATTTTGAAACGTTTTATATTTTAAAACGCTCATGTATTCATATTGTGTATAAATTATTTACCAAAATAGTTTACGAATACATCAATTATTAATTGACTAACATTTAACGGTCCTATACATGTTACATGTGATCTCAAATTTATTGGGACACAAGGGATTAAGCCCCAATAAAAAGATTATCGAACTTTAGAAATCAAGTCAATATTTACTGAAACTTTACCAAATTTCGTATCTCACAAACTTTTCTTTAAAATATATTGGTTTAAAATATTGTAGCATTTGATATTATTTTGGGTGGTAAGACATACTACTCTTAAGGAGAGAACACAAATTTAAATCTTAGAGTCTTAATAGTCCATAAAACAAACATGAAAGATACCTTGAATGTACCAAAAAAATATCTTAACATTTTAACGGTTTTTAGGGCAAAACTTCAATACTTTTTTGGTAAGATTTCAACGGTTTTTTTCCTATAAAAATAAGAAAAGTCGTGAAACGGTCAATAGTCATAAATATTATCTAAAAATTGTCAATTTCATTTTCATACTGAGCCTCAAGCGTTACAAAAAAATTGCACAGAAGAAAATGTCTTAATTCATATGGTTACATGAGGAAGGAAAATAGTGAATGAAGTGGGGACGGAAAATTTAATTCACTATACATATGTAAAGCATGCATGGCCGACCTTTTTTTCTTTTCAAAACCTCTCAATTTTAATGTGTTTTTGTTTTTACTGATTTGAGTTCCAACTTTCATATCTCTCTCCAAATGATTGAAACTAATATGTTTAACAGTTTAACTATAACCTTTAAAGCAATAAATTGATTATCCAAACAAACTAGAAAAAATCACTTATTAATAAAAAATTAAAAATTAATTGACTTATTAAAAAAAAATTTCATTTTTTTTAAATATGTTTAGTTAAAAAATCTAGTTTTTTTTTACAAATAAAGTTTTACTTTTTTATTTTCTTATTTCTGTTGTTAGGGTTTTTTTATTATTTTTTTTTCATTTCTCTATTTATGTTGTAGTTGATTTCTAAAATCAATTATCATTAAAGGTATAAGAGCCAATATGGTATGTAATAATTAGAATAGTACTATGGCATTGTTATCTCACAAAGTGGAGTCATGGATCGTGAGCATGTATCCAATACTCAAGCACAAATGATTATCCAAGAGGTTATTTACAGACTAAATCACATGATCTTTGGAGCATTCTAGAAGGTCAATCTACAAGAGTATTGGTTGACTTAGTAAATGGTGCAATAACTTTGCAATTATCTGTACTGTTGGATCTAAGATGACTCGATTATAAATAAAAGCTTTCATCACCTTATTTATATCATTCATCTCTTGAAAATCAATAAAAAATTACACTTTTTTTTGTTTTTTATTATCTATCCTTTTATTTTGTCTTCGTTTAACATTTTTTTTGTTTTTCAATATCATAGAGAATTTTACCTTGAATATACCTCCATGACAATTGATATTTGAGTCAGAGTTGGTATCTATGTCATGTTCAAGAAATGAGTTGATATTCAAGCTAAATTTAAAGAGCAATTTTGCTTTGAATATGCTGAAAATGAGCTTGATCTATGTTGATGCATCTTAAGCATGAATGCACCGTTCGAAAGTATATGCAAGAGTTCAATGACTTGATACACCAAGTTCCATACATGAGTAACAATGATGCTCTCTTTACCTTCTCAAATGGATTAAAGTTGTAACACCTCAAATCCTACAGGATCCGAGGCGCTACATTCGAGATACCTTCAACCCCACCCATAAAAATTTCATTTGATTTTAAATCCCAAGTTTAGCCAAAATAACTGTTAAAACAAGTCATTTGGAATAAGATTCAAATCCAAAATTTAAAATGGAGCTCTGTACGAATTAAACGTCGTATATCAAAAATAAAGTATAAATAGAGTTACAGACCGACTACAATAAGGTTTTATGGATACATAGCCCTACAACTAAAATCAAGGTACTGTACTCGAGTTGATTCGGTGTTGGGGATCCTCGTCAATGTGCTCATTTCCACTAGAGCGACCTGTCAACCTATGCACGGAAAAATAACACATCCGTATGCTGAACTAACAATGCTAAGTGGTACATGTCCACTCTAAAAAAAATTCATGATGTTTATAAAAAGTAAGCATGTAAGATAAGCATAGAGTATATGACATAAAAGTGAAGAAATGGACAATTTTCAACATAGTAGCAGCCAAACTTGGAACCACATCTAACAAATCCTTTCATTTTGCTACATACTCGAAAACACATAGCCATCGTGTAGTAACAAGAGTCATCTACTCGGAAACACATTGCCATCGAGTAGAGGACAAAACATACTCGAAAACACATAGCTATCGAGTGTCACTTTTGGATATCTGGATCCGTCAACTAAATGCCCACATGGCAAAACAACAATATCGTATAACCATACTATCCTATGGTTGCTACCAACAAACAAGTCACACAAGACTTTTACCAAGTTCTTAAGTTTTAAGCTCGAGTAGAAGGAGATTTCTCAGTTTCTTAACTTTACAAATCATTTTAGGCCATTAGGGGTCTATTAGATCGAACGATATAATTTTTCAGCCTTCCGGGCAAAAATTGACAATTTTGGGCAGATTACCCAGTGGGTATCGATACCCAATAATGCGTACCGATACGTCTCTCTGGGTAACGATACCCAGTCTATACGTACTGATACTCAGTTTTAAGGAGAGGGGGTTGACCGTTGACCCGTACCGATACACATGAATTGTGTATCGATACACCCCTGTATCAATATGCTTCCAAGCGTATCGATACGTTTTTTCGCTACTGGAATCCCAAAGAAACACGGGGTATCGATACAACTCGAGCCTGTATCGTACTCCCTTCAAAATTTGCATGTTTTTTTTTTCATAGAACATAGGATATCGATACGGCCTCTCGCAAAAGTATACCAAAGCCCAGAAATGGCTTCCAAGGCTCGAGAAATTACTTCCCCAACCCCTATTTTGAACCCCCTAACCCCTCAACTCAAACCTACATCCTATGTGAGGTTATTTGGATAGTTTACTACCATTTTTAGGGGACTTTAACACAAAATTAGTGTTTCACCATTAGCAACCATAACCAAGCTTTTTAACACTCGAAGCTCAAACAATGAAAAGCAATTACATTTATGAAGAGCATGAACCATATTGGAGTTAGAGATGTACAAACCATGATCAAAATCTCTGAACCCACTTGCCCACTAGCCTTTCCTTACTTATTCTCCTTCTTGGTGTGGAATGTTTCTCTAACTTTCTTAACTATCAACAAGTATAAAAAATGAATTTGTTACACTCTCAAAAGATTAGATATAAGCTTTAAACGAATTTGAAACATGAAATCCGTCCTAGAACAACCGGTCCTAACCGGTTCGATCGATGTCCTATTTTGGATTCGATCTAGTTAATATTTTTGAATAGGTCGTGGTAGATCTCAGTGGGGTTCAGTCGGGGTTCGTCGTACGAGCTCCTAGTTAGGTATATTTTCTTTCCCTTTTATTTGTGTTGTAATTTTTATAATTTAATGAAGTATTAGTTAATTTAAAATTGTATTCTTATTTTTAGCTTGTATGTTTATTTATGTTTTAGATTAGTATTTATTATGTTTTAAATTTATATTTATATTAATATTTTATTTATGTTAAATTTGTTTTTATTAATGTGTTAGATTAATATTTATGAATGTTAGTATTTTATTTATGTTAGATTTGTTTTTATTTATGTGTTAAATTAATAGTCATGCATGCATGTTTTAGATTAGTATTTTATTTATGTTAGATTTGTTTTTATTTATGTGTTAAATTAATAGTTATGTATGTATGTTTTAGATTAGTATTTTATTTATGTTATATTAGTATTTTATTATGTTAGTATTTATTTATATTTTTATCGCAATGTATTTATTTATATTTGTCATGTTTTTTAAGTTTGCATAACGGATATATATTTTGTCAATGCGGTGCCCTTTTATCCGAGCGTAATAGGGCCAGTATCAGGCGTAGTGATGGTGATTGGGCGTTTACTCTCGGATAACGAGGCTTTTAAAATCTACTCGCACTTATAACCAAATTTTAAATTAATCGTCACTTTAATCCGGAAAGTCTAATATTAATAAAGCGGTAATTATTAAAGTACCAATTTTGGGCGGTATGGGGGTGTTAATCCTTCCCCATCCGTAACCGACTCCCGAACCCAACAGTTTTCAAATCACTGGTTTTATGATGTCCGACCTACCTAAGTGGCCGGTGGCGACTACAATTTCAAAACAAAATACGGTTTTTCTAAAATCTCATGGAATAAACATTTTATATCCGAAAGACAACCAACATTTCGAAAACACATTTTTTTAGCGAGAGGGACATCGCTATATATATATATATAAGCACAAGAAGTTTGTCCCCCTTACACCCCACGTCAAAACCAAAGGCGGAAGAGTGCTCAGCCTATTTTCTTTAAATTTGGGCAAAAATACCAACTAAGCCCCTTTAAAACACCCTTGTCACCATTTAGACACTTGCCTAACTCTATGGGTCAAGTTTGAGGCCCAAGGGTTCCATTCTTTGGCCTAATAAGAAAATTATGGGTCTCCACTCTTAAGCCCAAGACTCGAGTCAACACTAACTCGTTGACTCAAAAATTTGGGTCGTCACAAAAGTCTTAAACCAAGATCAAGTTGTAACAAAGAAGGGTCTATAGCATTTACAAAGTCATAGTTATTGTTGAGTCACTGATCACCATAATGTCACAAGTAAAAATCAATCACTAACAATACAACAGAAGGCATGCGAATAGATCAGATGCGTCACAGATATCAATCAGTGTATTGTGATGTAAATCGGTCTAGAACTCAATACCAGGAATTGAGACAGTGTTGAAGCATGACAGAGAAATAGACGAAGTAGTGTCAGACGAAATTGACAATGACGATGAACGATGGACAAGAAAAATCTTCTTAGAGAACTTGTGAGGACTAGTTGGATCGAAAAAAAATCATTGAACGATTAGATCTGAACGGCAGAACTATTAGTGATTGATGACATTGCTACACTAGAAGAAAAAAACAACGAAAAAATGAAGTAAAGAACACGTCAATCGAAGAAAAATGCAAATCATCAGAAGATAGACGAAGAACAAGAATCTGACAAACCAGATCTGAATGGTAACATAAAAGAAAAAGGCTCCAGAACAGTTGGTAAATGATACAATGCAAAGACTCTGACATGATAGTCCAACGTTGTCGAACGACATTGGATAAAGAAAAAGAGTGAGCGGCGATTGTTATTAACAAAATACAAAAGAAAAAGGAAACCAATTTTACTAAATTAATGGTTACAAACTTAATTTTCCGTTATATCACGAACATCTAATATATTAAAATAATCCAGAACCTTCAATGGCCTAACAACCTAACTAAGGCTTTGTTTTCTATTGCTTTTCAAATCAGCTTTTGACTCTAAAAGTTGGTTTGGACCAAAAGCAATGAAAAACTGGTAGCTTTTCAGGCCAAAAATGTTTTTTAGTTTTGTTTGAAAAATGCTTTTCAAAAGTACTTTTAAGTAAAATTACTCATATATCATCACTTATATCACCAATCCTTTTATATTTTCAAAAAGAATGTCTAAAATAGACATTTTATTTATTTTAAAGTACTTTTTGATAGTAATACCAAACACTCTAAACAATCTAAAAACACTTTTTAAAATCACTTTTCAAAATCATTTTCTCACCGCATTTTCCAAAAGTAATGCCAAACTGTGCCTAAGTTTAGTTATGGGCATGGTCAATATGAGTCCAACCGACACATCCACCCTACTTTCTTCTTTCTAACACAGCTAGATGACAAAGTCTGAGTTTTGCTAGTTGTAAAATGGAAGATGATTCCACTACTCGTCTTGTTAGACTGGCTTATAGCCTCAAACAACTCAACATGTAAATCACTTATTCTCTCTCTTTAATTTGTTCTTTCTTCTGTTTCAGTTGTCCACATTTGAAGGTGAGTTATCTGTCGAATCTCCCCACCACTTTTTTTTTTCTTTTTTCAGAATGTTCGTTCTTCGGAGATGATTGAGATTCTGAGTTTTGGTTCATTATCATATAATCTCAGAGCATTGTCCCTGGAGTTGCTGTCATGTTACAGAAACTAGGTTGTTTGTTCTTGTAAGTAAATGTCGTAAACTAGAGTCGATCAATGTGCGGGGAACTACAGTTCCCTTAGACTGTTTCATTGGTTTGCTTACTACCCTACCAGTTCTTCAAATCATTGGCATTAAACGTTGGAGGCCATGTTACCTGTAATATAAGGTGTTCATATTTTAGAAGATGATGTATGTAGACAAGGACATATATTATAAGCCTCCCTAGAAGTGTAGATCACTGATGCTATCTTGAAAACTACCTATTCTAGAAAGGGTTAACATTTTATGCGTAGGCAGTTGGAAACTTTTTACCCACAAGCGTGTCTATTTTAATCATAAACTTTTTACCCTAAATCCTAAACTTTCACTCTAAACTTTATATTTTAATCATAATTCCTAAATTATAATTTTCTTCTCCAAATCAGGTGAAACATGTCACCGCCTAATTGGATGATTAGATTTATTAAATAAAATTATAATTAACACTAAAATGATAGAATGTGAAAGTAACATGAACCAGTTGTGTAATTATACTAATTTTTTTTAACTGCAAAGTCAGCTTGTCCGTTAATTTTTAAAAGTTAGTGGCTTTATTGATATTATTTAAATAGTTGAGTGGTCTGATTGAAGAAATTGAAAGGTCAATGGTCAAAATAGGATCAAACTTATAATTGAGTGGTTTTGGATGTAGTTTACCCTACTGTTTATTTACATAATAATTTCGGGGGCAAGAATGTCCGATTCAACGCAACAGGTGGATGGCGCTGACCCAACACAAAAAAAGTCGTGTGCTGAATCAGGGGTCGAAACCCGGAGAGGCTTCGTAGAGTTAGTTATAAGCAGAAGACAATGCTAGAAAAGCATTACGGAAAGGAGTCTTGTTTTATCTGAAAAATGAGAAATAAGCCTTTGTTTGCTTTGTCTGACGACGCATCCGCCGTATCGCGGTGGACCTACAAGATTTCACGGCGGTACCGCAGTTGGGTTCTTGTTTCTTATGTTACTCGCCTCTTCCTTCAACATTTCCTCTTCTTATTCGATTATAAGTTGCCAGGTTCCTTTCTTCTTCTTCTTCTTCTTCTTCTTTTCCTTTCACATTCCATCCCCCTTTGTCTTCTTGTTGTAATGAAAATGTTTGACGCTTTTTCTGGTTCTGGATTCACGCTCCAAGGGTATAAAATGCGGTCCAGGTTATCGTTGTGGGAGCTGCCCTGCTTTGGGCAAGGCTCGACCTTTTTGTATGAGAGGCAAAGCCACCATCCCCACTACTGTTGTAAGCTTTTTCTATCTTTTGTACCTTATTGATGTGTTTTTGGGTGTAAATTTGTTTCCTATTTTGGTAAGGGAACTCTTTGCTTCCGTTTCCCTGTGTTATTCGGTGATTGGTTTTAGCAATTCTGTGTGTATGTGTTCTCATTTGGTGATTCCAGCAAATTAAATGACGGGAATTCATTTTTGATGTGGCAGATTGGTAATTTACCTTTCAACAAGTATTCATGGTTGGCGACTCACAATTCCTTCAGCATAACGAATGCTCCAGCTGTATCAGGTGTTCAAAGAGTGACATTTTACAATCAAGACGACACTGTTACTACTCAATTGATGGTCTGTATTTCTGTTGTCTTGCACCACCTTCTCTAAAAACGAATAAATTTCTTCATTTCTCGACGAATCTGATTTCGTTTTGTTCATTGTTCAGAATGGAGTTCGGGGGCTGATGTTGGACATGTACGATTTCAAGGGAGATGTTTGGCTCTGCCATTCACCCGGAGGGTTTTGTTTCAGCCACACTGCCTTTGTAATATAACTTTTCCATCTTAACAAACCCGCAATCATCTTTCCTTTGGTAATATCTGTTTTCAAGTCTTATGGAATAATTTGCAATATTCTCATTGGATTTTTTTAGCAACCTGCAATCAACACCTTGAAGGAAGTGGAAGCATTCTTGACTCGAAATCCGACACAGATTGTAACCATTATAATCAAGGACAACGTGCGTACACCGAATGCCTTAACTAAGCTTTTTGCAAACGCCGGTTTGAGCAAGTATATGTTTCCAGTGTCCAAGATGCCGCAAAAGGGTGAGGATTGGCCTACCGTGAACCAAATGGTGCAATTAAATCACAGGTTGTTGGTATTTAGTTCGGTTGCATCGAAGGAAATGAAGGGATTGCTTATCAGTGGAAGTACCTTTTGGAAAACGAAGGTAATGCTTACGTACATACAATAACGTTGTCGATGCATTCGTATCATTTACAAGTCATGTGGCTGATGCCTTGATGGTTTTCTGGTTTCAGCTAGAGACGCAGGGGTAAGGCCAGGCAGATGCCCGAACAGAAAAGAATCAAAACCGCTTAATTCAAAAAGTGCTTCTCTTGTCCTTATGAATTTCTACACGAGTTTACCGTCCGGGGATATAGTTTGCAAAGAGCATTCAGCACCACTTGCTGACATTATCCGCACCTGCTACAGAGCAGCTGGGAATAGGATGCTGAACTTCGTGGCGGTCGACTTTTATCTGGTATTCAACTCTAACTCATACCTATAAATTTGTTTTAAAACATGCAGAGTACTAACCACTAAAATCGGGATAAATCATGCAGAGGAGTGGCGGATGTGGTGTTTTTGATGCTCTGGATGTCATGAATGGACAGAGACTGTGGATGTAATAGTATTTCAGCCTGCCAGGTTTGTTGTAGTTAGTTGAGGGCTTATTTTGAATGCAATTTTGTTCCAAATTTTCAAACGTTGTTGAAATATATGTTTTGTTCTTATGCAGCCCGGGAGACCCTTTGGATCTTGCAAGAAGGTTTAATTGCATACTCTGTGAAAACTCCTACTCTGTAACACCACTATCCGACCTGGACATTTGGTCCAGCAGGTGATGCTACTTTCTATTAATAGAATAATTTTGGATTCGATTAAACTTAAATCAAATTTATACAACTTCAATCTCAATGATATGGATTTATTTGCATTTATGGCACACGAACCCGACCAGAACAATTCAACCGAATTCAAAACGTCATATTAATCACTAAAGTGACTCGATTTAAATTTTAATACATTGGCATATGATTGACTACCTACGGAAGACATTATCAAGTAATTCGGTCGTAAATAATCATGAAAACTCAACTTTGGTTTAACTGTACATTTTAATTTCCGAACTCTTTTTAACACATCTTGAAAAAATCAACTCAATTTATAAAACTCAACAAATTTTGATAACAAACATTTCAGGAACTAACCTGAAAGTTTCAAATTAATCTTCAAAAACAGGTCCATTCATGCAAATTCCCAAAACACTGAAATTAAACATACATATACATATTTTGATAATAAAAAAGGTACAATTGAAAGAAATGGCAAAGCAAGTCACGGCATGACCCTTGCAAATCGCAGCGTAGAGCCGCAATGTGAGACGTACTTTAGGAGTTTTTTTGGATCGGTTTGATCCCCACTTCACTCGGTTGAAGTCCAATTGAGTCCTTTTGCATCCGGAATGATTTGTAGCTTTAAAAACCCTTGTAAAACACTTACAAATAAGTTGCTTTCTCGTACTTTAGACCTTACCACCTTAGAAACTATATACACCCTAAAACTTTTTGTTCTCATTGTATTTCTTTTCTCTTGAGTTATTAAACTTTATTTTATAGTCAAAGAGCTATTAACGTTTCGATTAGATTCATCTAATTGCTAGACAATGAGAGTTAATAATCCAAGAATAATAATAATTAAGTAAAATTAAAATATTTACATTATTATTAAAGCGAACATAATTAAATATAAATAAATCGAACGAATCAGAACATTTGGATCATCCCTTCGTTACTGCTATACTTGAATCTATTTGTGCGACTTCTCTCACGTTATCCACTAAATAACAATACGCAGCTTCTCCCATATTTCTTTTATGGCAAGTAATAATAAATTGCCTAAAAATTAAAAATAATGAAATCTAATAAAGTAATTAAAAATAAACCTTAATTAGATTTAGTAGAAACGAGTTGAGGCCTGTGAGAACACAATTTCTTTAAGACGGATTTTCGGCCACTCCTGTGGTGCTTGAGATACATTGGTCGTCTGTCTCCCAATCTCTCAGGATACAACAACTATATGATCAAATGTAGTAGCACGTCTGCAGAAATCACGAACTATAACCTTGCCTTCCTCTATCACCGAAAATAATTTAGAAAATCACAGAGTAAAAATAGTAGAAAATCTCTGTGTTTTGTCATTTTTAAACACAGTAGGTTTGCATGCTATTTATAGGGGTAGGAGTTTCATTGAAAATAAAACTTATAAATTATCTAAATTTTATTTAAAATAAAAATTATTAATTAAATAACATTATCACAATAATATCTAAATTAAAAGATAATATTTTATCCTTTTAATTTTAGAATTTTCAAAAATAATATCCAAATTTGAAGATAATATCTTATCATTTATTTGAGATATTAAAAATGCTATATTTAAAGAAAAATTATCTTGTAGTGTGTTAAAATATCCGCAAGCCCACAAAGGACTCAATCAGTCCAAACATTAACATCACTCATATCATAACTTAAGTTATTCAATAATCACAAAGTAGAGTCTTGTATATAAACATATCATACGCTTGGTAACCCATCAATATGGGCTATAAGCTTTTCCTTTTTTCTTAACTCAATTCACAATTAGCCTACTTTGAGCATCAATTTCTCATTCATCACTCACCCGTATCGTTGTAAAGGTCTCATAGAATAGAGTATGAAGCTGTAACTTCATTATTCGAATCTCTACCTTTACCCATTGAAAATATGCCTCAAAATTTTCACTTTATCATATTTTTCCAACACTAATTCCTCTTATTTCTTTTCTTTATTTTCAGGTGTTCATATATCTTATGTTTCAGTTAGAAATATGTTTGTTAATACTGGATATGTAGCGAATGAAATAAATTGGGTTAGAATGATCACCCCTATGATGAGTATTTACAGTATTCGATCCGAATTAGTCAGTCAATAAATTAGATTCCATAAAAATAAGGTCATAAAAGGAAAGAGTAAAAATATTCAACCAACTAAAAAAATAAAGATACAAACATATGTCATTTACAATGTGAAAGGATAAGCATCATCAACACTAACATATTAATAGAATATGATAGCACTATGACAACTAATTTTGTCACAACTCGAACACAATATACTTGGGGTGATTGTGAGCAATTATCAAGATGAGATAAATGACTCGGAGGTTCAAAAGTAGAGATAGATCATAAAAATAAAACCATACTATAGATTAGCTTCATTATCACTTGTACAAGGAAAGACAAGACAAAAACATCCACTATTTTTATATATAAAAAAAGAGAGAGACGTGTTAAACAAAAGAGAACAAAAAAACTCAGAGAATTAGAAAAAGAGAAAAATGAAAAACAAGAAAAGGTGTATTAAGGAATGTGGATCGAGTCGACTAAATTTATTAATTTCGAATGATAATTTTAGAACAAGAGCTGAAATCCAAATTTTCAAGTTGTTCTCATCACTTACTACGTGATATATTTTCATTGGTCACATTTTTTAATGCCTATTAGGCCAAATATATACACCATAATTATACTCTGGCTGTAAAGCGTAAACACGAATATAAGTTAAAAATTATAAATATAAAAAAATTAAAGTGCGAAGTGGGAAAACAGATACAATACATTTGTTTTTTTTTTATCATACATTGGGATGGCTAATTTGAATAAGCCTTGTAAACATCATTTTTTAGCACTAAAATCTCAAATTAGCCCAAGTAGGAGCGCATAACGATAGTCATTTAAATGCCCATGAGAATTGCAATTAACTGAGCCCAATAAGCATCATCGCGGCTTAACTCGACAACTCGCACCTCCGTGTCGCCGCAATTTCAATCTGGGTGTTGGGAGTCGTTTCCAGACCAAATCACCGGCATCGTCCTCCCCTCATTTCCTCTTTTGTCGGACTCGGGACCAGACAAATCCTAGTAATTTATCGAAGAAGAACAACCCGGTGAACCAATGGTAAAAAATAGACAACAAAAACCCAAACCCAAACCCAAGAAACAACATCCCCAAGTAAGTTTTACCCCCTTTTTTTCTATTTCTTTATATGATATTTGATCTCCTTTTCAAAAAACATCAGTTTATAGTCTAGTTTTTTATCTATGAAGTTCAACTTTGTTATTTTTTTATGTATAGATTGTGAAATATATGATGAGTAAATGCACTTGATTTTTTGCTTTTGGATATCACTGCGTAATAATAAAAGGGGACTCGCAAAACAATCAACATAATTTGTATCACTTTTGTGTGCTTAAAACAGGTTTGGGTTTTGCAATTTTCAGTTTAATGCTTTTCACGGTTGATTGTTTCCTCATCCATAGGTAAAAAAGCAGGGAAAGCAGGCAGATATCTCTCAGTTTCTTGCCTGGCTTGAATCATTGGGCCTGAAAATAATCAAAGTGACTGCCGATGGTAATTGTTTTTTCAGGTTTGTATCTTTTAATTCGATTTTTCTGTCATCTTATTCTTTTCTAAATACCTTCATAGTATATCCTGTAGCATTCTTGCCATTTACGTTTGTTAGTATCTGATATTGGTACTTCATTGTCATTATAGAGGTGCACATTTTTGTTGATTTTGTTGAAGTTGCTCATTCGTGTTAGCTCGCAGGGCTCTTGCTGATCAGTTGGAAGGTGACGAAGAGCAACATGGAAAATACCGCAGCATGGTGGTGCAATATATAGTGGTAAATAATGGTGGTCAAGGCTTATTGTTTTTGTTTTAGTTGTGTAAGCAGGGACGGACCCAGGATTTCATGTAAGGGGGTGCAAACTATCAGCAAGCTATATTAGAAATGTAGGGGGTGCAAAATTACAAGAGTTTAGGGGGTGCAGAATTAGATTATCAATAGAAATACAAAGGAAATATATAAAATATAGGGAACTTGAAATTTTTAGGGGGTGCGGCTGCCCCATCCAGCACCCCCTAGGTCCGTCCCTGTGTGTAAGAATCTCCTAGTCTCTTTTCAGATGTTTGCATTGGACATTAGAAATATGTTAATTATCTGTAAGTTCTGTTTTTAATTTATTTAGTTTAATTTTATTAGTTCCTGCACCTCAGAGTATGCTATATGTGTTATTATCAATGATTAGAACTGGTTGGTACAAGTACAATAGCATCTTGAAATTGAAAGATAAGGGTATGAACTTATAATCTCAGTTACTTTTAGCTACACCTACTTCACGCGCAAAAACAAGAAGAAAAACAAGTACAATAGATACCCCTCGAAAGGCTTGATGCAAACTAATTGACAATTTCATTTTCATTGTTGAATAATATATTTCTTCTAGTAGTCAACTCTAGAGAGCGCATGCAAATCCCTCATGTGTGAAACAATTGAAAGTAGAAATAAATGATGAGCGGTGCTTGTTTGGCTCAGTGTGGTTTGATATGCCTTATTTTTTTTTCTATTAATATACATATATATATATATATATATATATATATATATATATATATATATAAGATAGCTAATTGTCTTCACTTAATTGATATTTCATAAATTTTGTTGCCCACTTTAATGGTTGGATGATTTATGATATGTTCCCCGTTTTCTCTCCTCCCTCTCTATTCCTCCCCCGTCATTTCTTCTTATTGAAGATTCTAACTTGTAGGCAATCCTCACTTTTATCTGATGTTAACAGAAGAACCGTGAAATGTTTGAACCCTTTATCGAGGATGATGTGCCATTTGATGAATACTGTCAGTCCATGGGAAAGGATGGCACATGGGCTGGACATATGGAACTGCAGGCAGCTTCTCTTGTTACTCGCAGAAATATATTCATTCATCGAGTAAGATCCTATCTTCTTCTCTCTTCTGTGGTTAGCCTTGGGCACCATGGAGGTCATCCCTCACACTTCACATGGTATACAGAACATGTCACCGCGGTGGTACATAAAGAATTTTGATGACAGAGCAGCTCGCATGGTCCATTTGTAAGTGTTAATAGTATTCCTTTATTGGTGGCAGTGCTCATTTTGCTTTCACCTCCTTGGTTGTAGCATATAGTATCTAATTCCACTGTACGGAATACAAATGTTCTTCAGATCATATCATGACGAGGAACACTACAATAGTGTAAGATCAAAAGAAGACCCCTGCAATGGGCCAGCAATTCTGATTATAATTAAGGTTTGAAGTTTTTCTTTTATAATTTCTCACCTTGATGGCTCTTGTATTTATTCTGATTTTAAGTTTGAATGTCTTAATTGGTAACTATAGTATACTAACTTCTAGTTTGTCAAAAGGCGGATGCTGATATCTCAGCGGCATCTAATCAAGCAAAAGCTGCAGTTAGTAAACCGAAGGGGGCAACTGGTAAGGACAGGATCAATACAGGATCAATCAAATTAGTAATGGCTGGAAGTGGTTGTGAAAGCGCTGAAAAAGTTGAACAGGTGTTGAATTAGCGCGCGTGTGTGTATATATATATGTTTATGTGGTGTCTTTGTTCCTGTAAGGCTGTGTCTTTTCTAAGTCATGCAAGTCCCTTGTTTCGCATCATGTGCTCAAGAATCATGATATGCTTGGAATTTCCTCTGCGCTTACTTACTTGCACTCTTCTTTAGGTTTTACTTAAAGTAGATGGTGATGTTGATGCTGCTATAGAGTTTCTGGTAGCAGATATAGGGGCTGAAGAAGCTGCAGCTGCAAATGATTCACATACTTGTCATGCAAATGGTTATCATGGTAATGGCCGGTCAGTACATAGTCTATTTCTAGATATTTGGTTAGGGTTCTCCCTTCATTACTTTTTCATTTTATTCTTTATAGTAAAAAAGTCCACTTTGTTTTTATAACATCTTATGTAGGGTTTTTTAGTTAGTAAGACAGTTGATAAATTAGAAAGATCATTACAAAATGAAATATGAAAATCCTATTCATGGAATATATGGCTCCTAAATTTTGTAAATGCAGGGCTGCAATTTTATCTGTTGCACCCATTCAACACCATCCTAGCTTTAGTGGATTTATTAATCTGCCTAATGTGAATATTTTCAGAGTTGATTAGGAAGTTCATATTTTACTTCAACTGGAACCACACTAAATGGTAGAAGATTAATGTTGAAGTCCTCCTTTGCCTATGTTAAATCTAATTCTTTTTACTTGATACCTGCTTGACATTTGCGGAGGTTTCACTTTGCTTTTGCTTTCTGTGATGTTTAAAGAGATTATGTTTTGACATATATGATGTACTTATGTATTCTTAAATTTGGTATCCAGGTAATAATGAAAATGGAAACAAGGAACAACACAAGGAAGAAGCTGTAGAGAAGACCACGGAACAGGATCCATCTGGTGATGGCACTAAAACCCTTGATGGTAACATTTCTCGGCCGGATGAAAAGGTTCAATGCTGCGATGAAAATAATAAATCTTTTCCCTTAAAAAAATTATATGTATGATTTAAAAGTAAGATTTTCACTTGTTTTCCCACTTTTAACTTTCCTAACTGCAGAAGATTCCAAGAAACAAGTTATGCCCTTCTGGATCAAGGAAAAAATACAAGGCTTGTTGTGGATCTGTCTCAGGCAGTTCCTTGAATGCGCTTATAGTGTATACCTCTTAAACTCTTGTGCTTATGGGTCTATTTATGCTATCTGAGCTAAACGCAATATATGTTATTTCTATTACTCAAGTTCAGCTAAACACTGGCACAGGCTGGACATTTTTTTTGTAGCACATGGTATTGGAGCTTGAGTCTCTATCTCACTCTGTCTGTGTGTGTGTGTGCAAAGTGTAGATGCTTTTCTTGCGTGTCAAGTTTCTTAGTGTTTGACTTGTAGCAAAAAGCGCTCATTTTTCCTGAACCTTTTTTTGTATAGCAACCAAACAATGGAGGTCAGAAAGGGTAAAAAGGAGCAGAAACAGGGCAAGAAAGGAGTATCTGCTAAATCTACAGCATCTCCTGGATCTGATGGAGCAGCACCTGACATGGGAACACTTTGCATATGAGCTTAGTTAGTATCATGTGAGTGTTTTTCCCACAATTATTATCCTCAATGATTTGATGCATGATCGTTTCTTCATTCTAAACTTTCAATGATAATTTATTCTCATTTTACCTGAGGAAGAAACAGCACTTTTGGCAGAAAAAATTAACCCATTTTTGATAAGTGCATCCTGCTGATTATTTTGTTCTTTGCTTTGTAGATGCCATAGGCAGTATCTTATCCTTGCGTGCTTCCAACTGTCGGATGACGACTTATGCTGGCAGTCTCTGGAAAATGAATCTGAGCGAACCATGCCCTCTTGTCAGATGCTCGTTCTTTATTCTCGGGTTTACTTATCCATCCAAATGTAAACAAGCAAGTTTATTTTTGAGATTCACTGTAAATAGGTCTCAAGTATCTTTGGCAAAACATGAAATTATACAAACATAGAATGATGAGGAAAAGAGAAGTGATGGAAATGGTATAGATTCTTGTTTAAAGATGCTACTCTACATTGTTTAACATTCGGTCCAACTTTTCAGCACACAAAGCTTTAACGGCAGAATGCCGATAACATTTGCGCATAGAATATATTGTAGGGTTCATAACTGTGTTTTGTGTTAGCATTTGGAAGACTTGGGGTCAGTTGTTTGAAAGCTTTATTCCCTTGTACAAGTATCAACTTGGTCGTATCATTTTGTGTCTTTCATGGCTTCAAGGAAATGAATGCTATAATTAGAAAGTTGGTAGGACTCAAACTTTGGTTTGATCATAAGGATTCTTCAATTAAGGAAAGGTTTCATTGTAAATTTTATATTAAGCAAATGATGCTTTTAAGTGCTAACAATTTGAAATATTTTGATATAATATCTAAATTATTTGAAGAAATTATATATTTTAATATGTATAACAGTATCAATTGAATTAAGACTCCCACTAATTTAATTAGAGTAAAATTTCTTTAAGTTGCTTCCCCCCCCCACCCCCCCCCCTTTGGTGAGCTGCTCATAGCCACTGTCATTATTTTATTTGTCACCCTTTTATAGTGAAAGCTGAAAGCCACCCATTTGGGAAATAAAAATGCAAGGTATTTTCTTGCTT
The DNA here is from genome assembly GCA_019671005.1 of Hibiscus mutabilis. NCBI lineage: Eukaryota > Viridiplantae > Streptophyta > Magnoliopsida > Malvales > Malvaceae > Hibiscus > Hibiscus mutabilis. Next base: position 8,642,888 of record CM033734.1, on the reverse strand, counting down.
AAATCGGAATCTTTGTATAAACCTTTCTTTGTCCCTCAAATGGGCAATTATTGTTTTCATCGTGCAATTATACGACATAAAAACTTTTTTTAAAAAATACTATAATATTAGGGAAGATTATTTGAAATGTAAGCTGTGTAAAAATTTTAGTACACAATCTTATTTATTTTAATGTTATAAGTTACATTTAGAGTTTAGAATTTATAAATTTAACGCTCAAGAGACAGATAAAATTGTATAGTTTAAATTTTAGACCACATGTATCAAATAAGCTTCCTCATATGTTTATGTTAAAATGTATAAAATATATTAAAATTTATATGAATAGTTGATTTATAAGGTATAGAATATTTGATCTTTTTAAGAAAAAAGCATCCAAATGCTTTCCACTGTGGAAAAGGAAATTAAACCTACCTTCGCCATTAGTAGAACCAAATGAAAAATGAATGGCTACATATGATTAGTGAGTCGTGGCCACTTTCAAGCCTCACCACATAGAAAACACAAATAAATGAATCCTTATCTAAACAATAATATTTTATATATAAATGAAATATTATATATATAAACAAAGTCCCACAATTGGAATTACATTAATATTAAATTAATTATTATTATTTCAGTTGCCTGGTCCATTTGACAGGTTCAGTCACAATAATGCTACGAGGCATACAAAGCCTGTGACATTTAATAAGCTTTTTTTTTAGTACTCTGAAAACCCCACCATTGATATTTTCTTTGAAACATCATAAGATTTATAATATTTCATTTGAATTTGTTTCATTAAATTACTTTTGGTATAAAAAGTTGTACATATAGGGTTTGGTCATGGTGTCGGCAGCTTTCACATGATTCATTGAATCAATTTTTATACTATTGTGTATTTGATTTTGCAAAGGTTCTCTTTTTCTTTTCTTTTTGGCTAATTTTCCACTGAAAAAGATGAAAACAGCAGCAGCCATGTTTAACGCCCGTTTTGGTGGACCAAAGCTCACGAGCTTCTATATTCGGCAACTTGACAGAAACTAAACATTAAAATCTGAAAAAGAATTACGTGGCTTAATGATATCGGTTTCTTATAAATATACTTCTTTTTTAATTTATCAAATAATTTATAATTTTCATTTATATTAATGATAATATGAATGAGATTATAATTTAAGATTCTGGGGTTATTGAATGATCCAACTGACCAAGAATTGTTTAGTTGTGAAAGGAACAGGACATGAATGTAGTTATACATATCCCTGTGGTCTGAAAAAGGGAAGTAACAGTAATAATATTAAACCTAGACCAGGCTCAAGAGACAGTAGCCATTAAACTCTCTTTTTTCTCTCACAGCATCAGTGTTTCGTTGTATTATTGGCTGGAGATAAAAGATATATCTCACGGCTTAAATTGGATAGTACTAGCTAATGAGATAAACCAATCGCAGCCAACCAGGTGTCCAAAAGCATCCACTGAGGAAACTGATATTTTGTGTAGGGCTCTAAACGAATCAAACGTTCAGTGAATTATTCGGCGAAAAGTTCGTTTATTTATTAAACGAGCGAACATGAACAAAATTTTATATTCGTTTAATTAAATGAACGAACATGAGCAAATAACTCGTTCGTTCATTTACGTTCGTGAACGTTCGGTAATCCGATTATTTGTGTCCATTTAAATTTATTCATATATATATATATCCATTTATATTTATTATTTTTCATAACAAAAACATTAATATTTTAAAAAATAAATTTATTAACATATGTCCGTTCGTTTAAATTTATTCACATATTTCCTTTTATGTGCGTTTATTTATGTTCGCTTTATTATTTTAATGAGAACGAACACGAACTAGCTATATTCTTTAACAAACAAACATGAATAAGAAATTATGTTCATTTAATTATTCGTGTTCGTTTATTTGTTCGGTTAAAATTAAACAACGAACATAAATATACTTTTATTCGTTTGTTTTCGTTTATAGTTTGTGTAAAACAAAGGCTGGAATTACAAGATAATCATATAAATAAAAACAAAACCCAAGAAAGGTAATAGAACAGTAGACAAAGTGGGGGGGGGGGGAACAGTTGTGTATATAACAAAACCCAAAAATAGAAAGTGTCTGAAAGGAAAGGAAATAATGAGCGGGTGCGGTGGAGAGAGGGGGGAATGGGAAATGGAGGAAATGGTTAAAACCAAACAGAGTACTATAAACGGAAAACCCCAAAGGAGTAGTTTGTCTGAGTGAATGACGAAAGCGATCCAACACTTATCACCACCCAAACTATAGTCTTTTCTTTTTATTTCCCATGTTAAAAAAAATAAAAAAAATGGTGTGTAGTATAGAACATGGGACCAATGCCTGCATTGTCAAGTCCTAATCACACTCGCTGCCTTAACATTTCAACATTTTTGCAGATTTTACACCGCATTCGTCCCAGTTGAAATGGGGACATGTATAGGTTTAGTGGATAGTAGACGAGTTTGAATGTAAAAAGTTATACCCGCCATAGATAGTAGGTAAGTGATGAATTTAAAACCTTACTCGCACTGTATTCGCCCACATCCGCCTGCCCCACCTTACATTCGCCCGTCTGCTTACTAACCCACCATTTGAATTTTGGATCATTATGAATAATTTAATCTATTAATTTAGTATAATAATAATTTTAGTCCTTAAAATTTATATAATCTATTAATTTAATCATAATTTTAAAATTTTAATAAATTTAACTTTTATATTTGAAAGGTCACCATTAACATTTGTTCTTCTTGTAAATTACTTGTTCTTTTCCTAAAAATATTATATTATTTTACTGTTACTTTCATGATGCAAAAGGTCACCATTTAACCTTCATATGTTATTTTCAAACCATTATTAAATAACTGTTATTAGACCCGATCCCTACCATTGATCAAATTATTAATAAATCCTGGCCAGTTATGGCTCCCTTTATATTTGTAAGACCAGAGGTGAGAATGAAATGTAATAATAATAATTTATTAAAATAATAATAATAATAAATTATGATTATGGTTAGAATATGTGTTTGAATTTATATTTTTATAAATTTATAATTATGGTTAATTTATTTTAAAAAATTAAAATCATTAAAATATAAAAAACATAAAATATTTGAAAAGAAGAATCCAACAAATTATTGAAATATTCTGATATTTTTCTTTCTAAAAAATAGATTTAATTTAATTTTTTACTTTTAAATTTTAGAAAGTTCAAAAAATATAGAATATGCAAAAACCGTAAAAATTTAAAATATTTTTATATATAATTTTCAGAATTATATTTTGAACTTTTTATAAAAATTATAATTTTTTGTTAATTTTTTTGGATAAGTTTTATATGTATTATCCAAGAAGTAACAAACTCTGCTAAAAATATTTTTGTAAGTGTAAAAAGAAATCAAAGAATATCTTAATGTACTCATTCCTATCTATACTCTTTTGTAGTAAAATGGTTCTAACTATAGCCTGTACATTATCAATAATATGTTTTGGATTTTTTTAAAAAGAAATTAAAATCATTAAAATGTAAAAAATCATAAAAATGGAAAAGACTAAGAAAATTTTAAACTAAACTTCTTGATTTTATATTTGACCGGTTGACGAAGATGTTTATCTTTATTTTCTTATTTTTTTTTAGGTCACGAGTTTTAGGCTCATTAAGAGCATCCTTTTTTTTTCTGAATTCTTTTTCTACTCCCCTCTAGATAGGATTTGTAAAAAAAAAACACAAATTTTGATTTTTTTTATATTTTATATTTTTAAATTTTGGGAAAAAATAATGTATTTTTTCATGACACGTGGCATTTTTTGTTAGATCTCAAAGTAAAATATTAAAATTAAACTCATACAAAATGAGAGAACGTGAACATTCTCAACTATTCAACAAATTAATGAATCTCGACCCAGTGCCTTTCTTAACAAAAAAATCACTAAAATTGAATAATAATAATAATAATAATAATATAAGAAGTAACTGCAAAAATTATATATAAAATAAACTGAAAATGAATTTATAATACAGGGGTCTGCTATGTTAACCCTATCTTTTATTGTATGGGTGACTTTTTTGTTGCTTTGGGAAGGAAGAAGAAAGAAAAAAATATATAGTCGTTGAAGAAATCCTATAAATGGAATGCCACAACTTTGATCGAAGGCAAAGATAGTACTAAATCCCACACCGAATAGCAAGGCAAACATCTTCGGGTTTTAATATATTTTTTTTATCTTTACTACGCCTTTGCTTTGCTTTCATTAGCAAGGATGAGAGTTTGTTTATTTTCATTCGTTTAGTTTTTAATCGAACAAGTAAATGAGAATATAAATCACAATAACAGTAAAATGTATTAATATAAGTTACAACTTTAGAATTAATAAATAAGTTACATGAAAAAAATAAAATTAAAATTTTAAAGTTAATTTATTTGACAAAATAATCTTCTTAAAATTCAAATAAACATAAACGAACTTTCCATCATACAGTACACGAATGATTTATTAAACGTTCAATTCGTTTACGAACCTATCTTTCATTTTTTCCCTCTTTGCCCCACTACACCAACTAATGTTATACTCTTTATATATATCATAAAAATGATTTATAAATACTAATATTCAAATGAGATAAATTAACTAATTTGAATACCAAATTATCGTTGTTATATATATAGCATTTAAAAAAAAACAAAAGAGGAATTGAAATGGAGTAATTAAAATAAGAGAGAGATAGAGAGAGAGAAGGGTGAGGATTTGGCAGTGTTTCGTAGATCATATGCAAAGGCAAAGAGGATCTAATAAGTAATAAAGAGAGAGTTTTTACTTTTTGGTTTTTAAGATGCCACAGTACCAGTACTCTCACACGTTGTTCTTTTTTGCCTTTGTTTCAACTTTTTACCCACTCTTTACCATGGCGCGTGGATACTATACTTCTAATTTTGTAAAAAAACTATAAATATTTGTTTGTTTCCTTACTAATACTATAAAGTTATATAATAGACATTTGAATTTAAAAAAAATAAATTGATGATTTTTTGTTAATAAATGTAAAATAATTACAAGGTTTAAAAAATAATAAAAATCTTTTTCATCTTAACTAATGGTCTAGAGTTCAATTCTCGTTTTAATTATAGAATAAATTTAAAATTTATGATCAATAAATACTCTTTATATAACTCGATAGAAATGTCTAATGAATTAGTCACTAAATTCATTTTGATAAAACACTCTATTTTCGGTGACGTCGTGTTGGGAGAAATGATCGTCTAGGTCCGGCGATCAAATAAATGTGTTCAGGGTGGCAATCGGCGGTGAAGTGGCGGCGATTTGGGGGGTTTGGGTTTGGAAAATTTTGGGAATTTTAGGACTGTTTTGTGAAAATTGAAATTTTTTGGGATTTTCTAAAAAATTAAAAATTTTAGTTTTTTCTTCAACAAAAAAGTTTAAAAAATTTAAATTTGTGCCACGTGTCAAGCATTGATTGGTTAACAAATTTTTTTAACACCCCTTAACAGTCAGACACCTAAAATTACAACGGTGTAAACTTTATGCACCTATTTTTAACAAAAAATACTTTAAAGAAATAAAATTTTTAAAAATATACTTTAAACACTTATTTTTCATTAAAACCATTCAAAAAAATACATCCTTCAATTTCTAGTTCGCAATTCAACTTTTATTCATATTCTGAACTTTCAAAATGTAAGTGAAACAAAAACTCCTTCAAATTAGCACACCGAAATGTTTGGTTCCACCTGGTCCTTCCTCTTCTCCTCCGTCGCGATCTACGTCGTCATTGCCGCCACCCTCGACAAAAGTCGACAGGTTCCACACGGCCCAATTCCAACCATCCACAACCTATGTGCTTCCTCATTAATCTCTGTTGTAATCTTCGTCGACATCCTCTACCGCCAACATCCGCGACACTCGTTGGTTTTAACGTCGTACCAAAACCTTCAGGTCCCATCGTCTTAATGCTTTAATTATCTAAAAAAGTCTACTATTTGCGTTTAAATCCATGAAAACTTTCTGTTGAATTTCATAATTTGAACCTTTATGATTAGATGTGACTCTTCATGAACCTTTTAGTGATTAGGTGCAACTCTTTTAGAAATCTAGATTAATGAATGGATGTAACTATTCATCATGAATAGATGTGCCTTTGCATGATGAATAGATGTAAATGAAGAGATATGATTGTTCCAATAGTCACCTACAATCACTATATAAAGGATTGTAAGTGATATGGAAAAAGATAATTGAGAAGTTTCTCTCGTAACTCTTTAATTGAATTTTCAGATAAATCAATCGAATTATTCGAGTTATAAGTCAGATAAACTGGAAGGCGAAAGTCTGTCATGTCTTGCGAGAGAAGAATGTTGTAGCTAAGAATGGACCTAGATGGGGTTGGAGAGGGCGGTCGCTCCTGCTAAAAATTTAAAATTACTATATGATTTAGATTTTTTTTAGAAAATTTTCATGTATTTTCTACTAAAAATTTATTTTTGTCTCCCTAAAACTTTATAAGTTTGCTCCCATAAAATTTTATAGATTTACCCCTTTAACATAAAATTCTGCGTCCATCCTTAATTGTAGCCGACGCATTGGTAACGATAAGCCGAGGGAAACCAGTAGGAAAGGAGTTTTTTACTGAGCCACCGTACATAGTGGTTGCTATGGTGCAGAGGGAAGCATTAGACAATTGTTAGTTTCTTCTCAATATTTTATAAAGACTAGCAACGGTATCTAAAATTCCCTCAACATTCCTTATATTTTAAATATTAGTTTTAAGTTGGACAATTTAATCAACGAAACCGATTTATAGTCACCTACAATGGTATATTTCCATTTCAATTTCCTCGTCTTACAAAAGACAATTATGAAAATTGGTGTCTCCGTATGAAGGCTTTACTTGGGGCACAAAATACTTAGGAGATCACTCACAAGGGTTACAAGTCTCCTCAAGATGAGGCGTCATTGTCACGACAAGAAAATGAGGCTTTGACAAAAACAACGATGAAGGATCAACAAGCTCTCACCCTCATCCACCAATGTCTGGATAATTCGATGTTTGTAAAAGTGGCAAATGCCAACACCACAAAGGAAGCATGGGAGATTTTGCAAAATTCTCTCCAATGAGTTGACAAAGTGAAGAAGGTTCGACTCCAAGTATTGCGAGGTGAATTTGAAACCTTGCGGATGAAGGAATCCGAGTCCATTTCAGATTATTACTCAAGGGTGGTGGCTATTGTTAATCAAATGAAGAGATATGGAGAAACTTTAGAAGATGTACGCGTGATTGAAAAGATCCTTCGTTCTTTGACTCCAAAGTTTGATTATATGGTTTGTGTCATTGAGTCAAAAGATTTAGACTATATGACTATTGAAAAAGTTATAGGTGATTTGCAAGCACAAGAAGACAGATTCAATAAGAGACAAGATGAGTCAATTGAACTAGCCCTCAAAGCCAATGTGCATTTGAAAAACAATCGAGAAGAAAAGAATCAAAATGGACGAGGTCGATGTTATGGCCAACAAGAATATGGAAGAGATGATCGTGAAGATCGTACCAACGATAATGTAAGCATATCATCATGGAATCAGAGAAGATGAAGAATGAATTATCAAAGAGTAAATGAAAGAATGTATGACAAGTCCAATGTTGAATGTTATAATTGTCATAAATTTGGCCATTTTTCTTGGGAATGTCAAAGTGATCCTAATAGAAATGAAGAGACATTGAATCTTATTAAAGATCAACAAGATATTGAAGAGTAAACATTATTGCTAACACTAAAGACTGGAGAGAACAATGACGCAAGCACATCGTATATTGACAATGAAGCAAGCAATCACATGTGTGAAGAACAAAATGCCCTGGGAGATGCAAGGAAAAAAGTGGAAGAACTTGAGCATGAAATGAAAGAATTGAGTAAAGAACTTGATACTGAGAAGGTGGCCCGAGAAGAAGCATGCGCTAAAGTTGATGGACTTGAGTTTGAAATAAATACAACAATGCGAGATCTTGATTACGAAAGAATGAAGCTAAAAGATGTCAGAGAATGAATTATGCTTCGAGAAACACAACTACAAACATTTTATTCTACAACTAAAAGAATCTCTTTTATGTTTGCAAAGCAACAGGAAAAACTAAAGGAGAAAGATGATGAGATTCAAAGAATGAGGAAACTAAACTGGATTCTTCAAGAAATGGTTAAAACCATTTGTTTTGAGAATCAATTATGGTGGGACTTGGCGCAGACGAATAAAGCCACGATAAATTCTCTACAGACCAATTTAGATCAAGTATTGGTGAATGTTGATGAGGAATATCGCACGAATGATGGGGGCATGATGGATATAGTTGATAACACAGAGTTTGACTGAAAAAGCAGTAATGAAGGATGGCTTAAGACAGTAAATTCGCTACAAGAGCATGCAAGTAATGAGAAGCATGGAGATGGAAGATACAAAGACAAGTATCAAGAAAATGTGACATGTGAAAACAAATGGCAAGGTGGGAAAATGAAAGATGATCGATTAGCAAGTGAACATATTAATTATAAGTTTAGTGAAGACCATTTAATGGACGGAAAAGAAGATGTAAGAGTTTGGCGAAAGAAGTCCAAGACTCAAGGTTGTGATAAAGACTGTGAGCGTAAACATTATAATGAGCGCAAGCGGGAGCATGAACATTATCATGACCATGATTGTGATTATGATTATGATTCTCATTACAATCGACTCAAAGAATGTGATCGTTGTTACAGTGATCGAGACAATGATAGAGATTATAACTATGATGAGTTACATGACAAATAGAGGAGAGCTAGATACAGAGATAGTAAAGGAAAGAAACGATCTTCTAATAATCAAGATGTAACACCCTCGACCCGGATGCTACAATTGGGCCACAAGCCCAACCTCTCCAAAAAAAATCACTTTTAAAAGCCAATAAAATCAATCTCATACATCCAAACATTTAAATCCATGTTTCCTTAAAACATTCAAAATAGTTAAAAGAGCTCCAATTACAGCAATAAAACATTTAACCAATACAAGTTAAATCAAATAGAATTGCAAATACATAGGGTCATACGAATACATAGCCCACTACATCTAAGTACTTGTACTCTACCAAAAGGCCAATGCTAGATCCTTGCTTCGATGGTGCTCAGCTACACTCGAACTATCTATCAACATGCGAACGGAAATAACGATTCCGAACGCTGAGCTAACAAAGTTCAGTGGATACACGACCACTCGACCAAGCTTCAGGTGAATCATAATTAAGAGCATGCTATGATATGATATCAAGATAGGATAAAGCATTGGCGCTACATAACTGCCTAAACACATGCTATAAACAGACAACACCTCAACAACAACATAAAAGTAAACAAACCAGGAGTGAGGCCCAATGTCACCCGACACTGGGAGACCCACCCATGCTCAGAATCTCACATCGAGCTACTCATAATCTTGCATCGAGCGGTATACTAGAAATCTCACATTGAGTCTTCGCTTAGAATCTCACATCAAGCGGGGCTCAGAATCTCACATCGAGCAGGCATCATCACCCAAAATCTCATATTGGATGGCCTTCATTCATTATTCAGAATCTCACATCGGATGGCCTTCATGTGTTGCAACACTCACTCACTGGGTATTCGGATCCCATCAAACAAAGACTCATAACCAAACAAATGTCCTTACATGGCACGACCACAAATGATCCACCAAGGATCCCTAAAACTCGCTTACCAATCAATTTTACTTTCATTTCAATACTCAATTAACCATTTAATCCATATAAGAAAAGAGGAACATACATTCTCGATTTTACCAGTCATTTTATATCATAAATGACACATTAGAACCTTTGTCACAATTTATAGAACCCCGAACTCAAAACGTAAAAACTTGGGTAAATTGCCCAGCGAGTATCGATACTCTAAGGTGAGTATCGGTACTCTTCTCTAGGTATCGATACTCCATACTGAGTACCGATACGCCATTTAGATTTGAAAGAAATTGGCCCTTGCGCCGTACCGATACGCTTCGTTCCATACTGGTACCCTATATCGATACTAGGATCGCCCCATACCGATCTTTACCCGTACCGATACGCCTACTCTAGCGTACCGGTACGCAAAGTCTTTCTAGGCAAAGCAACAGTGGGTACCGATACGCCCTGAGCGTACCGGTACACAAAAGCCTCACTAGAATTCTACTCTAACGAGGGGTATCGATACACGGATAGGCGTACCGGTACGCCTCTCACAATTCGACCCCTGAGATAATAAGGAGTACCGATACGCGGCCTTTTTATACCGGTACTCGAGCCCCGATTTCGAAACCTGGAGCTCGGGTTGCACCAAAACCCCCTCAACCTCCATGGTTAAGTCTTAAAACGTTCCTACAAGTTATTTGGAGTCATTAGGTGAGTTTCTAACCACTTTTACCCTTAAACATCAACAATTACAAGATTTACCATTGATGATCATCCAAGCTCTAAATTATCAAAACACCATATATCAAGCAACACATACCAAAATGATGATGCACATGAACACATGGAAGTTAGAAGTGTACTAACCTTAAATTTTCAAGCTCTTTAACTACAATGAGATGTTGTAAACGAGTTACCACAGGTTTGGGAGGTTGAAAGAAACTTAAAAGACGATTTTACCACAAGAAAATGGGATTAAAAACACCATTCCCGTCCTCACTCTAAAACCCCCACTAAACCTCAACCTCCACTATTTCCCACAAAACTTACCTTGGATTGTAGATCCTTGGATACCTAATAACTTTCCCTTCTACACCAATCCGGGATTTCAACTCAAAACTAGCAAAGATGGTGCTTTTTTTTCAACTCTAATAGAGAAAAGATAAAGAGGGTGAGAAAGCTTTTTGGGGACAAAATGACTTCATCATCTTACACAAAATATGCAGCTCATAACTCCCCTCTCTCATCTTTTCCTCACATGTGAAATTACCATAAAGCCCCTCTCCAAAGCCCCATAACTCAAGCCCAAAACCAAAACCAAGCCCACCAAGGTTTAATAGGCCCAACAACATAGCCCAAACGCGAGGCCCATGCCTCGGTTTAGCCCGACGCTCGGGTTCCAAAACCTGGGTCGTTACACAAGATGATGATACTGATGAAAAATTTAGAAATACCAAAGTACATTATTCTAACGTGTAAATCTGAGCATGACAAAGAAATGTTCAAATTAAGGGGGAGTGTTGAATTTCATAATTTGAACCTTTATGATTATATGTGACTCTTCATGAACCTTTTAGTGATTAGGTGCAATTCTTTTAGAAATCTAGATTAATGAATGGATGTAACTATTCATCATGAATAGATGTGCCTTTGCATGATGAATAGATGTAAATGAAGAGATATGATTGTTCCAATAGTCACCTACAATCACTATATAAAGGATTGTAAGTGATGAAGCAAAGTAGTTTGTATTCCAAGAAATTTCCAAGTGTTATTTGAAGTTTATTAATATATTTTTCTTCCTCTCCAAAAGATTGTGTTATTTTAGTTCCATATTCCAACACTTTCTTGTCCTTGCTTTCAATGAAGGAAAACCAGATTCATAGCTGATAACACTCTCATGCTTTTTAAATCTAATGAATTGGAAACCTCAGAAAATGTCTATAAATTCCTGAGACAAAAAAAAAGAAACAAATGTTCGAATAGGAAGTCAAGAAAACTCACATAATTTGTTAAAAAAATGAACTTTTGCATCAATCGACATAATCCAAGACCATTCGACAAGAATTTGAGTCTGTTTTAAGCAATGCAAAGAAACCAAGTGCGAACAACTCACCAAAAAAAGAACCCTGAAAGTAATATGAAGTGAATTCATCATCTTTTCTGGAAGTAAAAGCAGCGGTCCTAATATTGGTAGCTTTGAATGCAATTCATGGTACATTAACGGCGGTTATTGTGACGGCAACCACAGTGACAGATTTCGTTGTGAAGGTTACTAAAGTCGGTGGAGGAGAGAAGAAATACAAAAAATGGATAATTGTAAGGATTAAATTAGTACTATAATATTTGGTCATTTCTCCCAACACGGAAATTCATATGGAAAAGAAGTAAAGAACGCGGAAACCAAAAAGAAATAGAAAGCAAAGTAACACTAATTGGATGTATCTCGAGAAAGAAAGGGAAAGCAGTAAGGATCGAAAGAGCAGCTTGAAGGGGATAATTCTTTGCTTGAGATCTTAGCTTATCAATGGACCCATTTTACATATATATATATATATATATATATTGCAGCAGGCACCTCGCAGTTCATCACATGCAATTATATGATTCAGATTCTGACTTGAAACCTAAAACTATATAATAATGCTTCTTCATCTCCTTTTCAACCATCCTTTGTACTTGAATTTTGCCAACAGGATTTGTTTGACTATATATGCGTACACGCTTTACCCACTATTCATATTCTAACTTTAAAGTTAAATCAATTATTTTTACTTTTTGCGGAATGAAAATAAAAATATTTTCACTTCACATTTATTTTTATAATGTATAGAGTATAATCCCCATGGTTTTAGGGTTAGAATATTCTACTACCAAAATTTGATAAATCTATATCTATTTCGTGCTTTATTCCAGTTCTGCTGTTCTTACACCGAGAATGTGTTCTATGATTAAAAAAAAGAATATATGTGTTCATTTTGAATGAAATGTGGCCTTGACCTTTCTCCATATAGAAAATTATTCCTTTTTAAAAAAGAAAAACCCTATGCTCTCCGTATGCAAACTGATAAATATTTTTTTTTGAAGAATGACGACCCAGATGACGAAATGAAAACTCCTAGTTTATTCCATTGATTGACTACCTTTATTTTATTTCCAAAGGACATTAAATTCATGAACAAGTTGACTGATGCAAATATAACATATATAACACATCTTTCTCATCCAAAATATAATAATATTTGATAGGAAGTGGGAGTTTTCATCCATGTATTTAATGCCAAGGACACAAACACCCTTCACTTCCTCGTACAGTCCTCGCATGTTTTTATCAGAAATCAAATTGAAAAAAGTAAAAAAAAAATCTAAGGACTAAATATTACTTTATCCCTCCCTATATATATATGTTAGAATTTTTTTTATATCTTCTGGAAGGGGTAAAACCCTAGATGTGGAACTAGGACTCGACTTTACCCTATTTAAAGTCACATATTTCCTCGTAAACTGACAGCAAGGGGTGGGTTAAAGCCAAAGTGTACCCATTTGGTCCCTTGTCTCCATTTCTTTCCCTTAAGATATGTCCTTTTTAAAGCAAAATGGGCATGGGGTAGAGTGGGGAAGAAGGGTTTTAAGATGACAAAAGTCCATCTCGTCATTATAACCACACATGTCTGACTGCTTTTGGCTTTGAGAGAACTGATTCAAAGGGCATACATGATGCTGACTATTCATCACCATCCCATTCTTACTTTCTCATACATTTTTTTCTTTCATAAACATTTAGATTCAATTAATATAAAACAGGGTTTTATTAGTAGTAGTTGTAGTAGATCAATAATACCAACATATACAACTGTATAAGCTGCAGAACAGTGCCATTAAAGACAACACAAAAATCTCAGAACTTGGTGTAATAAAAAAAACATTCAATAAGTTTGTTAGTGAGGGTAGGGTTGTTTACTTTAGATGAGCGAAGGGAAACCATTTTGGTGAAGCCAAGTCTGAGACGAAGGTCTAATCTGCGATGGGAATCCTGATGATGCTGCAGAATTTCCAAACAACTGCTGAGGACCTGATTGCCACTGTTGATTATCACTGCTTGATAGTGAAAGATCAGTACTCCCGATGCGGCCTCCATTGCTGCTTCTTGGAATATGAACCTGAGGAGTAATATTCACATACAAAAATGTTACAAGAAAGGAAAGTAATTTTTGGTTAATTTTAGTGTCCAATCAGTAAAAAAAAAAACCACACAAACCAGGTAAGTGGTCGGATTAATGTGAAACTGTCCATTATACTTGGTTGTAGCCGGAGATTGAATGTGAGTTTGACTCAACAGCTGCATTGTTTCTTCTTCGCTATATCCATCCGGTCTCCATTGTCCCTGCAGCAGATTTTAACTGGGTTTGAACCGTACGATCAACTAAAAATGAAATCAATCGTCACTGTAAAATTATATACCGACCTTAGACCTATATCCCTGATGTTGCCAACCCATACCACTTTGTGTATCAGCCGCAGGTTTTACGTTGTTCGAGCTTGAGTTCGAGTTTGAATTCCCTAAGCTTAACTCGAGGTTGTGATCCCCGGCATTACCCGAAGTTTCTAAACAAATAAGAAGCATGAAGAACGAATTCAGCATATAAACCTAGCTGAAATTTAATTTACTTACCACCGGAATTATTAAGCTCGTTTTCGTATATGCTGGGATCAAAGTTTGTAACGGCGTCTTTACCATTGCACTTAATTGCAGCTCTGTCATAAGCCCTACAATAACGGACCAGACACTTCCATAAACTTTTTAGGTATGTTTAATTTACTTCCATAATCGTCAACCTCTCAATTATGCCCTTTTTGGTGTCCACTTTAAAAAGTGGGTTTAGGGACTAAGATTTATGGTTTAAAGTTATAGTTTATGATTAGGGTTTAGAGAATTAAGGGTAGGGTTAGTGTTTTTTAGGGGCAGAGAATTTTTGTTCAAAAACTATATATACAGTTGATTTTTAGTTTAACACGTCAAAAGTAAAAGAAAATACACGAACCTAGCTGCTTCAATCTCGGTGTCAAACAAGCCTAAATAAACATACCTGTAAGAAGACAATTGAAGAGCTCAATAAAGAAACAAACAAAATATTATTTGCTAAGATACAAAGATTAAGAAAATTTTAAAAAAAGGGGTTACTTTTTGCCTAAAAATTGGCCCATTCTGGCTTCCCATCTCCCACATTTGTGTAAAGTAACTCCTCTATATTTGGAGCTTCCTCTGGGAAAACCGGTGCTTTGTCGGCGAAGAACATGCACAAATTCTTCCTTGGTTAGGTTAGCCATCTGTTATGCAACAAAAGGGACAGGATCTTTACCTTTTTGTAAAACAAGATAAGATCAACTATGCCAATTATTCTTTCAACTTCTGTCTTAAAGATCACCTGTTTCAAGTCTTCCTTGTAATCGGCGATGGTAAAATTTATATCGGCTTCTAACCCCCGGAACTTGATTGCTGCCCTATCATATGCACTGCCAGAAATATTAAGGTTTCGTCAAGTTTTCTCTCATTGTTTTCTGTGTAATAAAAGAAGAAAGAAAAATGAGGTTGAGACTCGAGAGGCGAGAGCCCACCGAGCAGCCGCATGTGCTGTGTCAAATCCACCTAACTCGGTTGAGAAAAAAACGAGAGAAATCAGACACGAAATTTGTCTGAAAAACTAGTAAAACTGATGCGAAGAAAGGACAGTACTTGTACCTAAATAAACTTGTTTTCCGCAATCCCTGCACGTCAAATGACGAACCCCAAAACACCTTGAATTCTGATTGGCTTAAATATATTAAAAAAGAAAGGGAAATTCTGAGTCTTTTTGTTGTGATTTGAATGAGAGAAAAATAAACTGACCAAATATGAGACTCCCATCTGCCAGTTCTTCTATAAAAGGTAACTCCTCTATACTGAGAGCTTCTCGACCTAGGTCCTCTCCTGCTTTTCTTCATCGGGTGTGAAGCTTCGCCGGATCTTTCCGGAGCGAGAGGCTCCGGTTGGCAGAATCTGACACCGACCCAGTGAGCCTGGGGAAAACCTGAAGAGGACTCCGTTCCCTGGTCCTGATCGAGAGGGAAGAACTGGTGGGTCACGGGAGCCGGGTCACTCTCCATGGAGCACTCTTCTTCTTCGTGAGGCACCGAGAAACCGAGAATCTTGCTGCTTCTCTTCTTTAAACCCGCTTTAAGTCGACCACCATCTTCTTCTTCCGATCCATCCTCGAACACCAGAGCGGAAGAGCTCGAATTCGACACGGATCCGACCCGTTTTCCCTTGTCTTCATCTCCGTCTACGGAAGTCTTCTGCGACGAACAACAGCCCTCGGATTCATCGTCTCTCGGTTGTTGATACGGTGAGTCATTAAGATCCCACATTTTACCCCCTTTCTCAGCTTATATTCTCGACCAGAAAAAACAACAAACTCAAAAAAATATCATCACCAGACAAAAGAACGGCCAGAAAATTTAGAGAGAAAACTAAAAAAAATCTCTCTCTCTTTTTTTTATCTCTCCCCCTTCACTTTGTATGCATAAAGTTAAAATAAACAAATGAGTGAAGGGTTGAAGGAAAGAGGATTTGGGAAAGAAAAGAAAAGAGAAAAGGGAAGGTGGGAGAATTGTGAGATAGCTAAAAAATAGTAATAGATAAGAAAGGGTTAGAGAAGACGGGAAGATGAAAAAAAAACTCAAACTGCTGAATGCAGAATAGACGAGGCAATTTTTAGTTATAACTTATAGACAAAACTATCCACACTCTCTTCCTTTATCCGTAAACATGTTTTTATTATTTTTGTGTTCTTTTCTCTTTCTGTGTTCTCTTTCTTACCCCTTGTTTTTATATTTAGCTTAAAGGTATTATAAACACTTAAACTTTCAAAAAAAATAATTAAGTCTTTAATTTATTTTATACTTAATTAAGTTTTTATACTCTAAAATTTTATTAATTTATCTCTTTGACTAATATTGGCTGTTAAATCTAATAATTTTTTTAGACCAGTTGGTACAACGTGTCATGTTAAAGTGTTGTCATTTGACCTTTTTAAAAAAAATATTTTTATTTTATCTTTTTAAGTTCTAAAAAATTTATAAAAAATAGTTTTCTAAAAAAATCTGTAAATGTCACACAGAACTGTTGTATATCATATGACAATAATATCTTAAAAAATTAGTCAAAAAATGATGGTCAAAGTTGGTCAAATAACTTAATTGATGAAATTTTAGAGTATAAAGGCTTAATTGGGTGAAAAAAAAGTTTAGGAGCTTAATTAATTTCTTTTTCAAAAGTTCAGGGGCTTATGATACCCTTAAGCCTTATATATATATATATGGGTAAAGGTAAAGCTAATATTTAATTATAAGTTTGGTAAAAAATGTTATATTTTAAAAAGTGACAATTTAGTTATTTAATTAAAATTTTGTGACAAATATGTCATTAAAATGTTAAAATTGAAACATGACAAGGTATAACATGTGTTTTAGTTCCCAAAATATATGCATTATATCAATTTGGTCCTAATTCAAAAACAATTCAATAAATTTAAACCTTTGTATTTAAAACTTTTGATATTGCACCCTCCTAACGCACATTCCGATCACTTGTCACAACACTCTTTGATATTGTCCCTTAGTTCGATAATCGACACATGTGATAGCTCAACAAACACAACCGCTTTACTACTGGATAGTTGACAGACTAATAGAACAAACACATTATAACCTTCATGTCGTGCAAAAATATCCGATTCGATTATCCGTTGATCTGATCCGAAATTTTGAATATCTGATCTATTTTTTATTTTCGTATCGGATATGGGTCACAATATTTTAAGTTTTGGATTATTCGAAAATTCAAAATTTCATGGATATGATTATTGTTATATTTAGTAATTGGATGCTTGTTATACCCGAAAATTCAAAAATTTGAAATTTCTATAGATACAAATCTTGTTATATTAGGAAATTTGTTGCTTGTTATATTCAAAAATCTAAAATTTCTATAGATACGACCGTCAAATCCGGAAAAAATGCATAAACTATATCATATTCAGATATCTAGATATACAAATATTCATTCTAAATATCAAATATATGAATTTTCAAAAATCTGCTTTTTTCGTATCGAATATGGGTCGCTATTTTACCGTTATGAATTTTTGGATATCTGGTTTTATATCCGATCCGATATCCGAAAATGCACGTTCCTAGTAGAAATAGTCACTTTGCTAATAAAATATTTAAACATGAAGGGTTACGTTTATTTAATTATTTCGATTTATGATCAAATTAATAAAATGTATAGATTTTGAGACTAGATTGTTATAATACCAGGTCTTTCATTTCTATTATAAGGACAAAATGACATGTTTATCACGTAGTTTTAATTGTATGACTAAATCATTACTATTAAAAATAGCATTTATTATTAATCTTATCATTAAATAACATGTGGTATATTTGCGGGGATAGCGTCAAGATTTAGGGATAAGGAGCAAAACATAAATTTTGAAAGGTAGGGGACAAATTCACAATTATACAATTTTTTTAAAAAATATAAAAGACTAAAAGATAAAAAAAATTCCTCTAGTCGAGAGACAGCAACCCCTTCCAGAAACTTAATTGTTTTTGTCCCTGTATATTTGACCTTATAACTTTGCTTTGAAACCCAATGGGCTTATTTTTTTTATACACGTATTTATGTCGCCAGTCAAATTAAATGAATGAAAATAAACTTTAGCCATTTTCAATTTCTTTTGGAATGTTATTTTTGGAGGGCGTAAATTAAATATGTTCAAAGACTTACACAGTAATATAAAATTAAAAGTTCTATGCGCTTTTATATTTTTTGTAAAAAAAAATATAATCACTAAATTTATTGATGTAATTATACTTGTAGTGAATATAAATATTTAAATCAATCAGATTTCTCTATTATATAGATCCATGATATTATTTTCATGAATATAAATTTTACAATTAAGATTGTTGAATAGTGATTTTTTTGATAGACCTTGAGAGATCCATTTTTGCCATGTTCGACGAACAACGAATAAAGTCGCTGATGGTTTAGTTAAGTTAGATCGGGTCTGTGATGTGCCTTTTATTGGGGAGGTGGATTTATCACCTTGTGTTTTCTCAGCTCTAACGAATGAGTTACTTTCTTTGGTGTATAATGACTTATTGCCCAATATGGTGTGGTTTGGTCACGCTTGGCTTGTTTGACAGTATGTGGCTTTGTAAGTACTATCAAGTGCACTCTTCTTCCCTCATTTAGGATTATGAGAATTTTTTAACGAGGCACTTGATAGTATATTTTTTTCTCTATAGTTATAAAAAAAATAGTGATTTTTTTAATTTATTCAAACTAACATGCAGTCATTAATGAAGTATAAAAATGATGATCAAATTATAAAAATGTTATTCGTAAAAAAAAAAAGCAAACTACTTGAAATTGATACCAGTCCACGTGGATTTCTCTCTCTCTATATATATAATAAGTAAATATGTAATAGTGACGTGTAAATAAATATATTATCAGCACGTGAAAATTCAATCACAAACAAATTTCCTTTTCATTCATCCTTTGCCTAAATCAACTTTTCCCACGTTAACCAAATGGAAAAGCAATTTTACTATTTTTCTTCCTCTCTCATAGGTTTCTCTATAGACAATATGTTAATTGTTTGGTTGGTATATGTCTATATGAATTGTATTTAATTTTTTTTAATGTTTTGATCTTTATTTTTCATATGCAATTTTATTCTGTTAATTATTTTTTTTTGTTGTTGTTACGAAATCTGATGCAATAACAAGTCAACAACAAACCACTTTAAAAACGACACATGACATATATTTAAAAAACATTTTTTTACTTAAGGCATTATAATAAAATTAACCCTCATATTCATATCTTTTCAATTTCACCCTTAAATTAATTAATTTAGAAAGAAACTCTCTGCTACGAAGAAATATCCCAAATAATAGAAAAGGGGACCATTTTTTGAAGGTGATAGCTGCTTTAATATTTATGTACATAATTAGATGCAATGAATTCATTAGATGCTAATAGGAGCAAGCTTGAAAATGAACCCCTAATTCGTTTATATAGGAAATGGAATAGATACTTCTAAATTTTACTTTTAACTTACTCTTTATGGTTTATTTTTTTAAAATACTATATATGATCTCTCAATTCATAATTAGGTAAATGCAAAACTTAGGAATATGTGTTTTAAATAGAGGTGAACATTTGATCGAGTTAAGTCAAAAATTTTGAGTTCGTCGAGTTTATAAAATTCGAGTCAAGTTGAGTCGAGTTTCTGTTCAAATTTAATAGTGAATATTTATAATGTTATGGTACTAATTGGTTCCAATTTAAACAATTTTCTATAACCGTATACAATATACATATATATAACTTCATATTTTTTTTCATGTGCAATATATATATCAGACAAAGTTACAAGACCTAATTCGAACTTGAAAATCGAGCAGCCATTAAAATTTTCAAGTTATTTGAATTCTCATTTTATAATTCAAACTTTATAACTCAAACTAAGTGTCCCATTTGTGAGAAAGATGGCATGGTTTCGTTTCACATTGATTTCTGGTTGAGACATGAAATCATATTGGTGGTTGGGTGATGGACGATAAAATTATAATTATTGGACTTGATTTAGAAAGTTTCTTAAAAAGGAAAATCGTGATTGGCGTGTCTAATAAAAAGAACAAGTAATTAGCGTAGACAAAAGTATGTATGCCTGGACCACCAAGCAACCAGACTCTACATTAACCATACACGGCATCCCCAACAACCATTCAATGCCAACCGATGTGGACATTTTCTTCTTCCTTGAGAGACTACTTCCCCGAACGTTACTTCATACGGTGTTAAAATTAATTTAACTTGAATTATTATTTGATATTACACCCCCCGTCTCCGAAACCCTCTGGTATCGCTCTTTCTTATATAAGATTTTAGAGATTTTTCTAAAACGTCACATGACTATATCTAAAGGTAATCTCGTTATATCATCCACTTAATCATTCTCCTCAACATGATTATTGTAAAGAGTTACAATTCTCGACATGAATGTTGTCAATCTCATTGGTTCATCGGTTGATTCTATTGCCTGTCAAGTAAGGGTGTTTATTTTCGGATGTCGGGTCGGATCCAAAAATTTATATATTCAAAATTTCGAATTGATAAAATAGTGATTTGTATCCGATTCTAAAAAAATCGGATATTCGGATATTATCCAAATATATAATTTGATTTAATTATTTTTTTGAATTTGACAGTTGTATTTATGAAAAATTAGAAATTTCGAATATAACAAGCAACAAAATGCTAAATATAACAAGATTCAAATCTATAAAAATTTTGGTTTTTTGAATTTTCGGATATAACAAGCATTAAATTGCTAAATATGACAAGATTCGTATTCATAAAATTTTAAATTTTTAGATATTCAAATTTCTGAATAATCCTAAACTTAAAATACTACAATCCGTATCCGATTAAAAAAATTAAAAATCGGATAAAATATGTGACCCAAAAATAAAAATTGAACATATAAATACCTGCTTAAACTACATTGGAGGGAGGACTTTTGAACTCCAGACCACTGTTCTTTGTCTTTTCCAATCCAACCTTCCTTTCTCTTGTTCCTTCCCTAAAACCATCACTAACCGCAACTAATTGTCCACTCTAAAAAAGGTGAATGACCTAAAATCACCATGATCACAAGTTGAACATCAATATAAAATCTATCAATAACTATATAAATATATTTTTAAATAATAAAAGCGTATATTGAATCAAATTGTTTCAAAATAAGGTCATAAAAAATTGAACATGTCGGAATTAAATTATTATGCAAATTTCAGTTTCTCACCTTGTATGATTTTTTTTGCGATGTTTTAATTGAGATTTATGTTATATAACATATATATATATATATATACACACACATATGATTCTTTTTATTAATTTTCATATAATTTATATAAGTTTTGATGTAATTATTTGAAACACAAGTTAACGAGATGCAATATGAAGCAACATAAATATTTAAACGTGATACTACATAAAAAAATAAAATATTTTTGGAATTTATATATAATTTTAATCGTACATGTAATATAAATATGATACAAATATATAAGTGACTATATATTATCCTATAATATAAAAGAACAATTAGATCGAACTAAAGTTCTATTCGTCCGAGGAATAAATTTGATTATTGTAATTCCAAGGATTTTGAACACATGAAAGATGATCAATGTCTTATTTTCTTTTAAAGAAATTCTTTCAATTTTTTTAGTGGAGAAAGTCATAGAGATAAGGTCGTCGCAATTTTATTTTACTTTGAAAAAAAGGAAAAATAAATATCCATCAAAGTTTTTAATAATTAAAACAATACGAAACAATAATTTATGAGTTGAGAGATATTAGAAGATGACAAAATTTAAATTCATTCATTGAAACAAATAGACACACACAAAAATGTTGTCGGCAACATGCTATTAAGGTTATAATTTTAGGACACGAAACACAAATATTGAAGTCTAAAAAATCGGGTTCAAAGTTTGGAATTAAACTTCAACGTTGAACTCCATTCTAACATTTTACCATAAAAGTGGGTAAACTACATATTAAGTATTTTAGCTATGTCTGTATTTTTATTTTGGTAACTCAACTATTTTTTTATAAAATAGTACCTAACGTTAAGTACCGTTTCTATTTTAGTACTCGAACGTTAAAAATAAACAAAATGGTTACGTGGCTAGGTCAAATAACAGTTTTAGTCACACACAAAAATTTATGCAATCTATCAATTTAGTCTAAAATCTTATCAATTTAGACATCATTTTAATTTTTGAGTTAAAATGTAAATTTTTTAATTTTCTTTTTCTTCAAGTCGAAGTACGAAAATTAGTTTATAGCATCTTCTTCATTGTCACGGTAATTCATTTCAAATTTTCATCGATTACTTTTTTTAAATTTTTTCAAAAAATAATATTGACTTTAAGGAAAAAACTTTGATACACAGGCCGTGTAAACTTTAGTTTACACGTGCCTTTTAGTTTTAGGGGTTAGGATATTAATTTAGGGTTTAAGGTTTAGGAGTTTAGGTTGTAGGGTTTAAAATTTAAGGTTAGTGTTTAGAGTTTAGGATTTAGAGTGTGAGGTTTAGCTTTTTAGGGTTAGGGTTAAAAATTTAAGATTTAGGTTTTTATAGTATAAATACACAGGCCTGTGTTACACAGCCTCTGTATCAAAGTTTTACCCTTGACTTTAATAATTAAAGAAAAGCAAATTTTCATGATGTTGATGGGGCGGCGGTTTCGACGACGGAGGAGTGAAGAGGCTAAATAGATCGGTGACAAAGAGAACGAGAGGCAATCCTACAAGGAGGTGGGCTCGATTCATGACATTGACACAAAAGCCAACGAAATTCTTGAGAGTAAAGAGAAGATGGAAAGTTAATAAGCAACGAAATTACCAACGAAACTCTACCAGTCGAATGCTTGATAGATTGTATAAGAATAAGAAAATTGGAAAATTTACACTTTTCACCTAAAAATTAAAATGATGTTTAAATTGATAGAATTTTGGACTAATTTGATAGATTGTATAAGTTTTTTGGGACTAAAATTGTTATTTGACCAAGCCACGCCATAATTTCCATTTATTTTTAATGGTCGAGTACCAAAATAAAACGATACGTAACGTTTGGTACCATTTCGCCAAAAAATAATTGGATACCAAAATAAAAAGACATGCATATATGGAGTACTGAATATGTAGTTTACCCTAAAATTAGCATATGTGATATTTTTGTTCCTTTAAAAAAACTTTTTATCTTTTAAATATTTTTTTGTCTTTTTTAAACTTTAAACTTTTATTATAATGATTTTTATTTGGATAATAAAAAAATAATGTTTATAATTTATTTATAGACACATTTTTTGGTATATAATTATTGAGGAAAAGTTAGTTGCAGCATGGATTCCGGTGGCAATTGCGATTCTGATAATGAAGTGTGTTCGATCGGTATCAATTCAGATTTTGTGGAATGTGGTTCGCTTACGGATTTTTTTCGACCTACAAGGGAAATTCGGCAAGGGGATTCTCAATCCCCGTATCTGTTTGTTTTATGTATGCAACATTTGACTTTTGGAATTGAAGAGAAAGTTAAGGGGGTCAGTGGCGTCCTATTCGACTCGGCAAGCATGGGTCGTTGTTGTCTCACTTGTTCTTTGCATACGATATGGTTTTGTTCGTTGAGGCATCGCCGGATCAGGTGATAGCTAACAAGAAAACGATGGATAATTTTTGCACCAATTCTGGACATCGAGTGAGTGTTGATAAGACGAAGATATACTTTTCTAAAAATTGTCCGATCGAAGTCCGTGGTTCAATTACAGGGGCTTTTGGTTTTAAGGCAGTGGGAAATACCTTGGGGTGCCTTTGTTACATCAACGTGTAACGAAAGCCACTTATGCTTTCTTGTTCGACAAAATGCGTGCTCGGCTCCCAGGATGGGCGACAAAAACACTCTCACTTGCCGAGAGAATTACTTTGGCTAAAGCAGTTTTTCAAGCGATACCGGTGTACGTGATGCAATCTACTTGGTTACCGAAGGGGACTTGCGAGGAGATTGAGAGGATTATTCGGCGATTTGTGTGGGGTACTAGGGACGACAGAATTAGTGTCCCTCTGGTATCTTGAAAGGTGGTGTAGAGAGCTAGTGATGATGGAGGGCTCGGATTTAAGGATGTCTTTCAGCATAATAGAGCGTTTCTAATAAAAAATGGGTATTCTTTGGTATCGGCGAATAATGCTCTTTGGGTGCGTGTGTTGAGGGCAAAATATAAGGTGGAAGAAGACGTACCTTTGTCCTTAGGTCGACGCAATTGTTCAAGATTGTGGAAAGAGATCAACAATATTTGGGAGGATTTAAAAGAAAGCATAAGTTGGAATGTAAGGGATAGGAGACATACTGACTTTTGGTATGATAATTGGCTTGGGATGCATGGTCGGCTTGTACTTGAATGTACGTCGGGTATTAATCCACGAGCAGCCATGGTGGATGATATGGTTACGGTTACAAGGGGCTGGGATTGGGATCGGGTAAGGGATCATTTGCCGACGGATGTGCTGGATCAAATGGCGACAATGCCGCCCCTGATGCCTCACTATAGGAGTAACGTTCCAGGGTGGAGATGGGAAGAGAAAAGAGAGTTTAGTTTGAGATCGACCTATGCGCATTTGATGAATGTGTGTGAGCGGACTCGTAACTCGAAATGGCGTAACATTTGGTCTTTACGTGTACCTCAACGTGTTAGAGTGTTTATGTGGATTACAGCGCACTGGCGGCACTTGACTAATGTGGAGCGTGTGCGACGTCACCTCGCAGGCTCAGATGTGTGTAGTATTTGCCATGAGGGACCAGAGGACCTTGACCATGTGCTTCGGTTTTGTGCTAAGGCGAGGGAGCTTTGGGCGAAAGTGGTATGTTCGGATAAAATGTCTCAGTTTTTTGGGGTGTCATTTGATGAATGGTTGCATGAGAACATTCATGGTTTTGAGTTTGTTACCGATAGGAGTGTGGATTGGGGGATGCGGTTCTCAATATATTGTTGGCTCCTATGGAAGCCGATGTGTAATGTGATTCTCGGCGAGGATCATGTGGAACATAGAGGTGTATTGGAGCGGGGGAGGCAGCTTATTATTGAGTGTGAGATGGTTTTTAAACAGATAGGACGGATACCAAATGTCGCGCCAAAGAATAGTCTCACGTGGGAGGGTCCGTAACGGGGATGGGTAAAAGGGAATGTAGATGCGGCGATTAATCCGTTGGATGGGCGAGTTGCGATTGGTGGTGTGTTTGGAGACGAGTCAAGGGGCTGGTTATTTGGATTCTCACGTTTTATTGGGAGGAGCTCAGTGCTGATTGTCGAGCTTTGGGCAATGCACGATGGCCTTCGATATGTGTGGGAGCTGGGATTCCAGCGCATTGAGATTGAAACGGATAATAAAGAGGTGGCAAATATTTGTGATGAATCGTCGAGGACCTGTGCTCAGAGTGCGTTAGTTGCGGCAATCCATATCCTTATGCAGCGAGAGTGGCAAGTACGAGTGAGATATGTTTGTAGGGAGAGGAATGATGTTGCGGATAGATTAGCAGCGTTGGGCCGAACTCAGACAATGGAGATGGTGGTGTATGGGGTGCCGCCAGGTGCGGTGCAGTGCTTATGGTGGATGAGCAACGACGATGGGAGGTGAGGTGAGGTTGAGGGAAGCTAGACCTGCCACCCAGCACTGCAGTAGGAGTGATCCTGGTAGATGAAGCTTGGGGGATTCATGTGCAAGGTTTAGGAATTGAGGTGAGATAGTTATTGGGTTGGTTTTCTATGTATTCGATTTGAGCTTTTGTGCTTCTTTTGGTTATTGTAAGTATTACTATGGGTACTCTTTTTCCCAATTAGGTTTAAGGGGTTTTTAACGAGGCCTGTAGTAGTACAGTTTTATCTTCCTTCATTTATAAAAAAAAAATACATGTAAAAATAAATCTCGCATATTTGTGATATAAGTATATATATAGCATATGTACTAAAAACATAAACAACATCCATAGAATATTATAGAGTTATATGACACTTTGGTCCCTGAAGTTATACACGTTATCACTTTGGTATTTAAATTTTTGTTCAATTTGACCTTTGAATTTTTTAACTGTGATGCACGTTATTCTATTACTTTTTTCATTACAAAAATCCACGTGACATTGTAGCATATTACACCAAATATGGAAAAACTTCAAAAATTATGTAAATCAAAAATAAGAATTCTTAAAATTTATAATATAATAATTTATTTTTAGAATTAGTAAAATTTGAAAAGAAAATAAAAAAGTAAAAAAAAATACATAACAAATTTTAAGAATTTATTATATTTTAAAAATATGTATATATATATGATTTTTCACATGGCACTAAATATATATTGAATTTTAAAATGTCTTTGCAAAATCCAAACTCGTTGAAAAAGGGATTTTGAATTGTTTCAAAATAAAGTTTAAAAGTTTTTTTGAAAAAAAACATAAAACTCAAAAAGAAAAGGAAAATAATCAAAAAAGTTAAATATACAAAATAATATAAAAACGAATATACATATATTTAAAAAAATTATTAATATGTGTCGATAGTACATTTCTAGAGTGCCGCGTGACTTTTTAACCAGAAAATAGATTGGAGTAGTGTACATCACAATAAAATTTTAGGGTCTAATTGTATCAAAAAAAAATTCAAGTACCAGATATTTTCGAGGACTGAGCAAAATTTAAAAATGGACCCATATAGAATGAAAATGTGTTCTATTACTTTGAAAAATTAATTTTATCTTTCATTAATAAACCATAGAAATATGATTAAAATGTATTAAACGCACTGTATTCAATATTTTGTTAAGAATACACAATAAATACAACTACTAACAGGGGCAGAGTTATGATCGAAGATCGAACATCAGGAGGAGCAAAGCTCTATTAAGCCTTTAAATTTAAAAATTGAGAGGGACAAAGACCTTATTTTACTACTATTTGAATTAAAAAGGGACCTCAAATGCTATTATACCAAAAAATTTTGGAAGGGGTAAGAACCCCTCCCAAGCTATACATACCTCCGTCTCTGACTACTAACTTATTAGATTGTCACTTGAAAAATTTGTGAAGTTATGAAGGTAGAAGGTGAAGGTCTTGAACGGTCACTCATGCTGCTCTCCCTTACCAAACGCCACTGAGTAGCAACATGTTAATGAGATATAACTTTAAGACAAAAATATCATGTAACCCAATATCATAAAAGTATAAAATAGTGGTTTTTAAAATTTGAAGCAAGTAGAGAGAAATAAGTATATATATTTTTTGGTATAGTTCATGTCAATTTTATAATCTATGTTCAGGATTTGTGATTCTTCATTCTAATAATATCGTTTCTAAAATTTAAGTTTAAATTCCCTTTTTAAAAGTGCAATATAACTACATTGCACTTGGTACTTGTTGATAACTTATTTACCATTATTATCCCGTTACATTTTGAGCATCACGTTTCCTTAAAAAATCTAACTCATTCAAAATGGATTCGATGCGAAAATCATGAAGTTGCTATACTTTCGCCATCTTAATAAAATAACAAACGACAATATATTAATTTTGATTTACATTAAATTCCATATTTAATTTCAGACAATTCTAAAAAAAAAAACAAAATAGATCCATCCTAATCGAAGTTCGGTAGCCATTTAAAATTTAGGCCAATTTTGTCCGTAGACTTAAGTTAGACATGGTCCTACCAACCCAAGCCACACACAATTTGAGATCGAGTCCAAATGTGTAATTGATCTTAATTCAGAATTATTATCCCCTATACACTATAGGGCTGTGCAAATTGATACAACATATTACATGAAAATAAAAATTCATATGAATATATTCAAATAAAAATATTAAAATTCACATAAACAATTAATATGTTAAAATATACAATATTTTGAATATAATTGTGACAAAATAATATATACTATAAATACACAAATTATATGATAATGCCATCATTGTTATACTACGTGTTTCCACTTCCACTAATGGAATCAGACGTCTGGGTCTTGCTTGATATAATGAATTATTGACAGCAAAAAAAAAAAGATATCCAATAGCTCATCAGTTGGGAGGAGATTATATGCTTTATTTTATGCATTAAAAAAGGTGATCTGATTTAGCTACAAAAGAAAACTAATAATTAAATGGGAAAAATGACAGTAAGATATTTTATGAATGTATGACACGTCGTCCTAGTGCACAACTGGATAAGAATGAGATAACAACTGTTGAAAGGCAGATGGGATTTATGGCAGACTTTTTTAAACTCGGGGTTTCAATGGTGGGCTACTCTTTCCTCGCCCATTTTAAGTACCCAAAGCCCAAATCCAATATGCACAAGAACAGAATAAAACAAGTCTAAATTTTTAGCCAAACATTTTTGTTTCTTATGTGAATCTTGTCCAAACCAAACATTATAGTCGCGGAAAAATATGAAAGTGAAACATTTACAGCCAACATAACTGGAATGGCTGTTATGAACACCATGTGATCATGGCATGATGGGGCAGAATGCAACCGTCGAGTGATTGGCAATGTGCAAACTGAATTGCCCTCCTTTTTCACACACATCGATTTTATCAGTTCCGGTTGGAGTTTTCAGTTCAAAATTCGAGACTAATTTGGCAATGACAAGCCCCAGGATCGGCAGCGCCAGGATGATTCCAGGGCAGCTTCGCCTTCCTACACCGAACGGCAGGTATCTGAAATCAACTCTCCCACCAGCGACGGCGGCGTCTATGCCGTGTTCTTCTTCCATGAACCGCTCTGGCCTGAACTCCTCCGGGTTTTTCCACCATTCGGGGTTGTTGGCTAACCACCAGGCATTGACTACCACCTTGGACTCCCTCGGAATGGTGAACCCTCCCAGCTTTGCTTCTTCGAGGTTCATGTGAGGGACCAACAATGGGATCGGCGTGTGCAACCGTAATGTCTCTTTCACCGTGGCCTGCAAGTAGGGCAATTCAAGGAGGTTTGATTCCGTCACAGCCTTCCCATTCAGGACTTGCGAGACTTCTCGGCGAATCTTGTGCTGAACGTCGGGATGGTTCACCAGCTCCGCTATAGCCCACTCCATCGACCACAACGTTGTTTCGATTGCCGCGACGTTGATGTTTTCGACGATATACAGCACGTTTTCTTCGCTAATCTCTCCTTTCATCTGAGCGTCTATAATATGATCAATGGCACAGCTTATCTTGTGCTTATCCCCGTTCGCCGCCATTATTTCCCTTCTTTTGCTAACGTAATAGTTGTTGAAGAACGCCAGCCTTCTTTGCTGCAAATCCCTGCACTTGTTCAAGTACCCTCGCAAGAAAGGTCTAAGCAATGGAATGAAATCACCATAATTGTACTCAAAACTCTGAGCCAACCGGCTTCTCTCCGAGTTGAACCGAGTCGCCTCGATGAACAAGGGATCTTCCTGAGACTCAAACTTGGCATCAAACATCATCCTGTACATGATATTATAAAGCATCAACTGCAAACGTTTTCTGATCACAATCCCTTTGTTCTTCACATTCTCATCTTCCTTCAAATCATTCACCACCAGCTCCATTTCTTCTTCCCACATGTTACTGTAATGGTGCACGACTTTGTTAGTGAAAAACGGCAGAGTCATGATCCTACGCATTTTGCGCCAATGATCCCCGTAAACCGTGAACACCATGTCCTGTCCGTTGCCGGTGAAGATGTCGAAAACCACGTTCCGGGGCCTCGAACCGAACTCGACTCCTTGCGTGTGGAGCATCTGGGTGGCTAACTCAGGGTCCGATACCACCGTGAGATTCTTGGAGCCGAGTTTGAGTAGGAAAACAGGACCGTAGGTTTGCGCCATGGAAGCAAGAAGTCGGTGGTTAAGGTCATTCCCAACTTGAATCCAGTTTCCAAATATCGGGAAAGGGAACGGCCCCGGAGGAAGA
This sequence comes from Hibiscus mutabilis, assembly GCA_019671005.1. Lineage (NCBI taxonomy): Eukaryota > Viridiplantae > Streptophyta > Magnoliopsida > Malvales > Malvaceae > Hibiscus > Hibiscus mutabilis. The sequence continues at coordinate 8,612,532 of CM033734.1, read as the reverse complement.
GCCGTGGAAGAAGACTTGAAAAAGATGTAATAGACAGCAAGTGACACAACAAGGGTTAATGAGACAAGGGCCCGGGAGACATTCATGTAGAGCTGAGGGTACAATATTCGGGTTAGTGCAAGCATAAGCAGGGAAAGAGTTACGACAATAATCTGTTTGTTGGGCAGAGACATGTTTAAAGATTGGTAAGAAACAGAGATTGAATCGATGAAATGGGTTGCTGTATATATATATATATGGTAGTGGATGAAGTTGGTAGAAGGGTTGGTGGGTTGCCCAATGGTTTGTGCAGAATCCGTGGGCTGTTTTTTTCTTCTTCTTTTGCGAATCAATGTTTTTTTTTTGTCGAAAGATTATAAGCGAATCAATGTAGGAAGAAAGGTAAAGGGGTTTGTTTTCAAAGTTGAGATTGTAAAATTGAGTTGGTTGGTGAAAGGGAGGGCGTTCAACGTCCATCTTGTAATTTCTTTTTGACAAGTGGGATGAATACGACTTGTGGAGAATGTTGCTTTAATCTTCTTCTTCTTCTTATTAATACCTTCATGTTTCGATAAACAGTCATAAGCAACCGAAATCAATGCAAAAGGTAAAGAAATAGGAATGAAAACATGTAATTAAAATTAACTTTTTAACAACCTCAAATTTATCAATGAACAAACTTTGATGTCGCACTTAAAAGGTTGTTTATTCTAGTGTCGAAGTGCCATCTTGCTTACCTGGTTATTATGTAAATGAACTGTTATATGTTTGAGAAACATTGTCCAAGATATAAACATTTATTATCTTATATCACTAATAGCAAAATCTTTAAATAACATATTTCAAAGAGAGTAAATAATTTATTAAATTAAATTAATTTAATTTAATCAAAACTTTCAGTTTATTCGATCTTTTATTTAACCGATGAGTTTGATCAGTTTCGATCCTTAAATGAATTAATTATCCGTTTTGAAAATCTAAATTAATTTATTTTTTATTAAAAAATAATAAATAGCATATACCCAACCGTATGTCCAAACATCCAATACCCATGTAAAATCCAATCCAAAAGTTTAAATAAAACAACTCAACCCAAAATCTAAAATATGAACCCAATCAATTATCCAAATAGGTAAACCCAAATATGTTAGAAATCTTTTGAATTTTGATATCTGCTTGCAATTTGGATTTTAGAATCTACAACGATATCTACAGTTTAGTACCTCTTTCGCATGAGTAACAATGCAAACAGGATTTTGAATAAAATTGTATGAGTGGACAATTTTGACCAATACTGCTTATTTTGTTTGATTTTTTAATATATGGAGTATTATTTTACTTTCATTCCTTATTTTTAATTGGCACCAAAAATTAACCTTTTATGTCACAAATATGAATTAAATTACTGATATCAATATTTAATAAAAATAAAATAATTTTATTACAATGTTAAAATTTATATATCTAATCTTATTTAAAGATTTTAAGATATCATCATATAGAGTTGTATCGAACACTTAATTTGTTATTAGTTGGAAGATCATATTCCGGCTCCTTTTAGGAACATTTTTGTCAGTGCAGTTGTAATCTATAGATGTATAAATAGTATAGATCACACATCTTATTCTATAGTTATATAAAACCGAGAGATAAATTTTATTCTTACAATTGTATAGATGATATACGAAAAATTATATCATGAGTCCTTCCTGTTACGTTATATATAAGACTAATTAATAAAATATATTTATTTTATAAATAGTGTAGTGAATATAATTTTTCATGATGTACATATTTTGGGGGAAAATAATACACAATACAGTTAACATATAAAAAATCTGTGACTCACAACTTCCAAACAGGAGAAAAATCTTCGACTCATAACTTCCAAAAAAAAAAGAAGAAAAATCTGCTACTTATTCTTTTCTTCCACCAAAAATATCCTCAACACTGACTAAAGGCCAACACCAGCGAACGAAAAAACAGCCGATAAAAAATATGGACGCGGTGCTCCATTCGGAATCCATTTCTGTCATGCGCCTACGTGCCATTTCCACCTCCGCCTCTTCCATTCATCACATGCCTTGCCAACTCACTTTTGGCCCAGTCAACCGCCTCCTCTTTCCCTCATCCACCACAGTCCCTGGTGGCTCTCGCTCTGGCAAGCCATCCGCTTCCGTTGTCGCCGCTACCGGAACTCTTACCTCCAATCACGTCTCGGTTTGTTACCTTATTCCGTCGCTTTGAAATCTTTCGCGTTTCTTTAGTATGTTATTTTCATGATATATCGTTATTTAGTTTCACTTACAATTAGCTAGCAAGTCTTTGTTGCTTGCTACTTTACCTGCCTACTTTTGTCGACTCTAGCGAAATTAGTACGAATTTTAGAACCGCTTTTGGGACAAAAACATCTTAAAGAAGAGCTATGTTTTATACGCGTGGAATTTTACAGTTCCATTCATTTGTATTCGAAAGGTTTGGCTTATTTTGGTTTCTCTATCTCTACTTTCTTTGATTTATTGTGATAAGCAAGGTTTTAGGTGGATTAAACAAAGGTAAGGCAGTAATTAAGCTCTACCTTATCATATGTATGCATGCAAAATGTATGTATGTATGCATTCTTGATTCAGAAGGAAACAGGTTGTAGCATTCCAGCTTGGGAATATGGTTTTCCAAATTTACTCTTGTTCTCTTTATGAACATTTATTCTTTATTTGGGTGCATGCAGCCAAGAGGAGTATATATTGTTGGGGATTTCATGACAAGAAAAGAGGATTTGCAGGTGGTAAAGCCTACAACAACTGTTGATGAAGGTGTTTGTCATTCGTACTTTATATCTTTCATTGTTTATCATGCGTCGTAACCTTTATTGTAAAAAAAATATATAATAAAAAAACTCTAATGTGTTGATCTTTTGCCAACGTCAACAGCACTACAAACTCTTGTTGAACACAGAATTTCAGGTTTTCCTGTTGTTGATGATGATTGGAAATTGGTATGTTATCTTACTGTTCATTAGCTCTAATAAATTCTTTTCTCTTGCTAACTTTAATACCAAATTGGTATGTTATCTTACTGTTACATATGCATCGTTCCACTAGGCCCACGGCCCCAAAATGAGTGTTAGATTAAAGTCCTTCCTTTCTCAATCCTTTGAACTTTTTGGTGAGCCTATACTGGGAGAAGGAAATATGGCTTTGCTCAAATGATGGACCTTTTTTGTGCTTGTTTGCATCTCCTTTATTTCAACTCATTATTGCTTCCACATTCCAATGTCTCAAGTGTTGTCATTTATATACCTTCTTTTTTCCAAAGTTTGCCATCATGCAGTCATTTGCTGCAATTTTGTATCTGTTTTTTCGGTTCGTAAATCTGCTTTATCTTTTTGACCTGCTAAAATTTTAACTACAACATTATGGAATAATTGGACCATGTTACCTTACTGCTGCAGGTTGGACTTGTTTCTGATTATGACTTGCTAGCATTGGACTCCATATCTGGTATTTTAAAATTTATCTTATGAATTCCACTTTCAGTTGTTATCTTAATTTTTCTATTACTTCTTTATTCTTGCCAGGCTAAGTGAAAGTAGTAGGCATTGATTGCTATTATAACCAATTTATTTAATATAATTACCTGTACTCTGGCCCTTCATGGAAATGTGTCTTGAATATGGAACATGCTCATGTATTGATAATAATTTCTTACATGATTCCAATTGTTCTCTGAACCAGGGCGGCAAACTGAGAATGACTTGTTTCCTGAAGTTGATAGCTCTTGGAAAGTATGTGAAAACTCCATCTCTTCTTGAAATAGATGCAATCTTTTCAGCAGAAGCCAATGTCTTTCTACATAGTTTTGTATTATTCATTTTCAAAACTTCCTTCTTCCATTGCATCATTATAAACCTGCTCTTTTAGGTCCATGGGAATGAAGCTGTGTTTTCCTTTAAAGAGAATTGTGATATAACTGCTATTTTAAGTTTTGAAAAGTATATTCCCATAACAAGAACAATCCTTTTCAAAACTGTGGTGATGGGTGAAAGTCTATTCCTATAAAATGCGGTAAAAATAAATAGTCGGTGAACAAATTACCTGTACTGTATCAGTTGGTTTAAATGGGAGACATGCTAAACCATCATGGGATTGGCTGGTTCAGGTTGCATAACTTGGTTGTACCTGTTTTAGTTTACTGCAACTGGCTCCAGCAAGAACTCATTTGTATTTATCCTTTACTTTTTCCTATGTCCTACCAAAACGGTTCTCAATTTTGCAGACATTCAACGAGGTACAGAAATTACTCAATAAAACCAATGGCCAGGTGGTTGGTGATTTAATGACAGCGGCTCCATTAGTTGTACGTGAAACGACTAACCTAGAGGACGCTGCTAGGTAAATTTGACTTCTGCACATTTTGGTTCTGACACAAGTTTTCTTACATAGGACACATTTAGATAGGTTTCACTGAAACTATGTTGCAAATTGGTTTATCAAATCTTCAGATTATTGCTCAAGACGAAATATCGTCGACTTCCGGTCGTTGATATGGAGGGCAAGCTGGTAAGTGAAAAATACATAAATTTCGCTCTAAACTGGTCGCTTGTTATGCTATATTCTGGTGTTTGCTAAGCTCGCTTCGGGTCTTTTTTGAAGAAGGGTATCATCACAAGGGGAGATGTTGTAAGAGCTGCCCTTGAAATAAAGCGTGATAGCCAAGGATACAGTAATTAAGAAGAAACTCTTGTGAATGCATTAAATCCCCGCACGTTTGATGGTCGGCTAATGGGCCATTGTGAAAGGAGCAGAAAAAAAAATCATATGTGTAATTTGCATTGTGAAGGAGGAACGAGATTGGACAACAATGTTACATAAGATTATGTAATGAAAACAAACCTTCCACAACCAATTTGGACCAACCAAACAACATCATCATTCATTTTCCAGGAGGACGCGATGACTTTGTTATAATTTTTTGTGTGTTTGTGATGTCCCACATCCAGAGGGGAGAACCAGAAAATACCCAACTCTATTATCTTATCATTAAAGTAGTTATAATGTTAGTGGTTGGTATGGCCAGTCTGCACCAAACTGCCGGAATGTGTAGGCCACTCTTCAATAATTATAGACATAAAGTCAAAAAATGCCCCCAACATTTAATTGAATAATTACTGTCTCTTATTTTTTTTGTGCAATTTAACCATCACTGTTTCATTTTGGGTCAAAATAGCCTTTTTGTGAATAAATTTTTTAGAAAATTAATAGTAAACAGTTTGAAATAATTTGACAGAATGATAAGTCAGGAAGAAAATTATTTTATATTTTATATAATTTTATAAAATTGTTTTTTGACTACTTTAACGTTTTTTCAAGTCAATAAATTTGTCTATATGATACTGCCATGTCAGTGTGCACTGCCATGTAGATTTTCACGTCATTTCAAGCCATTTACCTTTAGTCGACTGACAGTTTTTATTCACAGAATAGCTATTTTGACCCAAAATAAAACGTTGACGGTTGAATTGCTCCAAAAAAAAGAATAAGAACTAAAGTGACTATTCAATCAAACGTTGAGGGTGTTTTTTGACTTTATACCATAATTATATTTATTTACGGACACGATCCTTTTCACTTCCATGGGTCAATTGGACGGATGAAATTGATTTTAAACCTAATCGATTTGAATTTTGATTTTACGGTTCACAATTTAGATTTGTGGTTATTCTAATATCTTTCAAAATTTAATTTTTTTTAGATAAAATATGTGAACTTTATTTATCCGAGAAGTAGCAAAGCTGCTACAGTAAACAAAATCCTATAATGGAGGATTCTCAAAAAAACTAAACTATATAGGATAGGATCCCCCAGCCTATACATAATTGCTCATTCACAGTATCTATTCTATCAATATATCTATTTCTCAACAAAAGCCGCACCAAGCTAGTTTCAACATAAAAACTATAAGAGCTTTTCCCTTCAGATGTTTCATGGTCCAATCCAAGTCTTCCTGCCAACCTTGAGTCACTCTATTCAATCTACACAGTTGCAAGACAGCATCCCAAACAGCCCTTGTAGAAGAACACTCCAAGAACAAATGATCTCGTCTCATGAGCATCTTAACAAAATATGCACACAGCAGATTGAACAACACCAAAATGTAATAGCCTCGATCTAGTAGGAAGCCTATCCAATACAGCCATCCAAGCAATAAAAGAATGCTTTCGAATATGAAAAGAGAACCAAACAAATTTCTGCCATCGTACCTTGTTTCTTTTCTCCCTGGTCCTGTCCCAAATCCATGAAACCTTTACAACAGATCAGTCTTGAATTCTAGCAAATAAGCTCTCAGCAGCATCCCTAAGCTTCAAGAGTTTTCTCACAATCCAACTGAAATGAAATTTGACAGCAATGGACCAATTGTTGTCCTCCTTAAACATATATTATGATAGCCAAGCAACCCAGAGAGACCCTTGGTTAGCTAGAATATTCCTTACTATGTACACAAGACAAGCATCACTCCAGTACTTCAAGTTCCTCAATCCCAACCCCCCCTCAGATTTAAGGGTACAGATCTGACTCTAACTAACACGAGTACACTTTGCAGGAGCATAACTGTTCGTCCATAAAAATCTCATATACAGTTGCTTTACCTTGCAGATGATAAACTTTGGTAGAACCAGCTGCCTGCACCAGTACTTAGTCAAGCTAAACAGTACAACTCGAATAAGCTGTAGCCTCTCTGCATAACTAAACTTCTTCCTACTCCATACAGTCAGTTTGCCCCTAACTTTCTCAATCAAGGCCTGACAATCTTTCTCCCTTAATTTTTGATTCACTAAAGGAACCCCTAGGTACCTTACAGGCAGCTTTTTCATTTTGAACCCAGTATCAAATTGAATGAGATTCAAATTGTGCCTAGAGATACTACAAACAAAAAATTCTGTCTTAAAAGCATTCAGTTTCAATCCAGACAGAATATAAAAGCTTCTCTAGCACACTCAACACTCGAGCAAGAGAGTCAACATCCCCTCTACAAAAAACAAGTAGGAAAATTTAAGAAATTCTTCGGATGGAATGATTAAAATTCCCGTTCATTTCAAATTATTTTATGTTTATTTCCTAAAAAAAGAGTTTATTTAATGTTCAAAAGGATAGAGATAAAAGCATTTTTCCTAACTTAATCACTCAACTTCTTCTTTTGTTCACATTAATCCCTTAAACTTGATGTTTCATCGTTTTAATGATATGACATTAAAATTGTTTTATCCTACAAATTGTATATTTAGATGAATTTGAATCATCAACATATTATGATCGAAATTGAGAACCATGTTGATTATTTTTAAAAAAAAAATAACGGTGATAAATTAATTGTCCAACTAAAAGCAAAGGGCAGAGAAGGAACTCAAAGAAGTACAGAAACTAGAAATTAGCACCTAATATACAATTATCCACCGTTCAAAATGTTTTGCCCACCAATGAAATAAAACAAGAGATGTCTAAACAGAAAAACCAAAATGATTTTTCATTAAAAAAAACTACTAGTACTCATTAATACAAAAGGCTTTCATCCTTTTTTTTTCAGCGTCACCTACACTTACCTCCACCACCATGTGCACGATAGGGATAGCACCCGGTGCATTTTAGCAACCACCCCCCTTTCAACCTCCTTTTCTTCTCAGGGTAGCCACCAAAAGCGACGGACCAAAAATTACAAGTTTGTAATCATAAAATGTTTGAGGGCCATGATTCAATCAACTTTCCCTTTTTCCCCTTTACTATTTTCTTTCCCATACAACATCCGAATCTTCCGGGTCGGGCATCTTGTTCAAGTCAACCCGATGCAAAAACCCATCAGTACTTGGCTTCAACTCCTCGTCATAACCATGACTATAATTATGGAGGTGGTGGTGACGATGGTGATGGTGATGGTGAGCTGCCTCAAGAGCATCAACTCTAGCACCAACTTCGATAGCCTTTTTCCTAATAGAAGCAGCCGAAAAATCTCCACCGCCGAATTTTTCTCCCGCCAAAAGGTCAGGAAAATTCAACCTAGCCGAGGGTCCACGCAGGTAAAAAGCCGCCGTGTCATAAGCTCGAGCCGCCGCGAGAGGCGTCGAATAAGACCCCAACCAAATCCTGGATCTCTTGTTGGGTTCCCTAATCTCAGCCACCCATTTCCCCCACTTCCTCATCCTTATCCCTTTGTACAGCCTCTCCGACGTCGACTTCCTCGAAGCAACAACGGCTGCTCCACTCTCCATCGCTTCCAAAGTATTCGATAAATCCTAAGTTTCTCAGCTTTGGGTTTTATCAGAACAGAGGCAGAAGACGGAAACTATGAAAGGGAAGAAGAAAAAATGAAATATTTTTGAGAGGGCATAGTTAGTTGGGTCGTGTCATGTGCTTAAGATTACACGTCGGAATGAAATGTTTTTCCGACACAACAGAGTTTATATGTTGGAACAAAGAAAGAAGAAATACAGAGGGAGAAGTAAAACCATAAAACACAAAATCCAGATTCACCGACACAAATCTATGTGATGTAATAAGGGAATTGTTTATATATATACACAAATATTATTTGGGGGAAAAGAAAACGGGGCGTGGACTTGGATGCTTTAAGCTTGGCATTTTGGGGTTGTCTGGGCCTTGGTTGGTATATTCTCATAAATAAATATAACTAATACCTAATCAAATCAAATAGTTTCATAATTGGATTTGTTTAAGACCGTCCATAATTTTACTTTATATTAATTATATTTTTAATTATATCTTTAAAAGTTAACTATCTCTAAAAGAAATTGTTAAAAATTCTCAGTTAACACATTATCCTCTCTTACGTTGTAAGTTTTAAACCCATTAAAAGTAAAAAAAAAAAAATCTTCTCATCCTCTAGATAAAAATTGTTCAAAAAAAATATCTTTTCAAAGCAATGTTGCTAAACATAAATCAATTAGCGGATCGAGTGATTAAACATATTCATATTATTTATTTTGTATAAATTTAAATTCCGATAATTATCTTAGAAATATAAATATCTTTTTACTTAATAACAAAAATTATCTTCCATATGTATAGATACATGTATTGAATTAGTGAGATGGAAGATGTGTCATTTGGCGTTTGTTTAGGTAAGATTGCGTTAGAAAAATAGATTAATCATTGATTAACGAAGAAGATAGATTAATCGTGTGAACAATTATGTAATTAGGAAGCCGGTGATGGTGGGATTTGGGGGATTGTCGTTTCGTGGGCAAAGTGAAGTTAATTTCAATGGATCTGGAAAAGAAAAATACTTGTGTTTTTCCTTTTTTACGTTTTTAATATTTTCAATATGATTCCATTGTAGGTGATAAAATTTACATATATTTTACAAATAAAGTTATCTGATCCCTTAATTTTTTGAATTTTCTTATAAAATTATATCATACTTGTTTAATTTTAGCCTTTAATAAAATAAACATATTTCTAACTAAAATTATTTAGATTTAAATATTTTAAATTAAATATCATTCTATTTTTCCAATAAAATCTCATTAAATTCTTATTAAACATTTATTAATAAAACAAGTAAACTTAATTTTCATGACAGTGATGTTATTTTTGTGGGTTTTGTCATTTTGGGGGTTATATAATGTATTTATTTATTAATGTTAAATTGGTGAGTAGGCAAGCAATTGCAAAGGAGATAGGGTAGGTCGGTGTTCGGTCGGCGGATAGATACCGTTGGGAATTGACTTTCCACATTAAGTGCATGGGCTTTTCTGTCTTTTCGAAATTATGCCTACTAACTATTTTAGGAAAAAGGAAATTACAACATTTGTTGAGATTTGTAAGAGAAAATGTTATATGCACATTAATGAATTTTTTCTATAAGCGGGTCTAATCTAATATTTAAAGTTTAATTTAAATTTTAAAATTTAAAATTTAAATTTTAAAGTATGTGTGATGACGTTTAAAATTATAATTTTAGGATTAAGAACTTAAATATTAACATTTAAAGTAGAATTAGACATACTTGTAGAGTATTTTTTTTTTCACTTTCAGTGCTTCATAAAGTGTTGATTCATGAGGTTATCATAATTTAAAAAAAATAACAAATTTTTAGTTCCAACAGGGTTAGGGAAGAGAGAAGAGATTGAGGTGTTAAACACTCAAAAGTACTCTATAATTCAAATTTTTAATTCAGTCACTGGTTATTAGTATACTGCATTTCATATAGAATATAAAATATTATTTATAATCATATGATTTTGATTGTAACAACTAACAGGTCATGCAATATACAAAATTTCCCTGTCATTACATATGTAAATATAAAATCAATGCAAATATCTGATTATTAATCAATCTATGCTATTTCAGGGAGTAGGAAATGGTTATTTTAAGCTACCCAAAAAATAAAAATAAAATATGGGTATCTTATTTAGATATTGAATTTGCCATGATATATAGGATATATATTTTTTGAATAGTTTTAAAGTGATTACAAGATAGTATTTGTTCATATACATTTTTAAACCTTTGACAATGCACACACCTTACAAACAAAACAATTTAAACTTAGATATTCTCGGATAAATATCATTTACTTTTTCACTAAGACTATTTGTTGGGTTCTAATATATACTATATATTAAAAATTATTATTATTAGTTTTATTTATGTTGACTTCATATTAGAATCAGTATGTGACATATTCTATTAAAAAAATCAGTACGTGAAATATGATAAAAGCTAAAATAAAGGAATGTATTAATAAATAATAATAACGAATGTTGCTGTCATGCCGACCCCTTTTTTCTGGGATATAAATTAGAATGCCAACTTAAACAAATTAATATAAAAAAACTTATATTATATATACAAACTTTTGAATGATTTATCACTTAACAACGGAGTTACACCAATAATTGAGTGAAATCAATGTGAAAAATAAAATAAAGAAAATGGGATATTTTAGTTTGTGGTGGTTTGAGACAGATTATTATGGTCGTGGATGGGATTTGAGCCGACGTGAGAGACACGTCAGCAAATTTTACAATTACCGGTGGCCAAAATTGCAGGAAACAATAACGGTGACCGTGAAATTGATTCCTCTGCCGTCAGGGCCCCACCCCAAGAATTTTTTTTAACCATTACCCCCTATATAAGACATTAGATTTTGATTTATTTATAAATTTACTCCACTTTCAAACATTTATATTGTATCTATCAATTTTAAATTCTGACTCTGTCCTGTTTGCCGTTCAAAATTTCAATTTTCTTAAAAGGACCGTCAATTCCAGATTAGGCAGCACAAACTCTATGTATGGGAGCAACTTTCACTTGACAAGTTACATGTCTACTTGTACATGACAAACAAACACTTGATCCAAACCTGGTGAGTGCAAAAGCTGGTTCATAATCTTTCAGTTTACACGAAAGGGTAACTGATAATTTTACCCAATATCAAAGGCCTTTTTTTCTCTAGCAAAAGCAAAGTCTAAATTATACTCGATGCAGCAAGACGCTATGTTTACCGGCAACCTCGAGCAAAATCTAGTATCTAATCAAATTTAGACCAGAGGCGGGTATTGCTTCGCTTGCAGGCAGACCCTTCTCTTATATTCATTAGCATCCTGCACCAGGAAGCAAAACAGATAGAGATTTGATTAAATACCCATTCATCATCACTGATTATCCAGTCTCCGTATAATCAACTTAAGAACATACCTGCATGAAGAGGTGGTACCCTTCAGTTTGAGCAGGATCGGCAGGATTGGGTGCATCCAACAAATATTGGATTGCGACGAGTATTTGCTTCACAGTGATGGCAGGTCTCCAACCCTATGAATACAAGAATGGGATGTAACCTTGAGGATGGAGTGATAAAAACACACTGATCCTAGCATTTAAGTCACAGCAATCAAGAGGGGAAGATACTTACACTGTCCCTCGTTAAGGATTGAAAGGCAAACAGTACCAGATGGGTAAACGTTTGGGGTGGAAAAAGCCTTGTGGAAATTTACACTTTGGTGGCTTGCTAGGATAATCTTCACTGAAGTGTAGCGTGAGTGGGAAGTAACCACCTTCCCAATCAGTCTGTAAGATGACAAATCAAGTTAAGCTGATCCGAATTTTAAAAGAAGTGCAGCTACAATTGTATCGAATATGCATATATTCTTTCACTATTCATCTCTCTCCATTCTATATTGAAACAACAATCTCACAAGCCTTTTTAATCAAATATTTGACTTAATTTTTTTGTTTAAAAGGGAAAATAAGGAAGTATTTAAGAGTCGTCAAACCTTCAAAAATTATTTATATATTTAAACAAAATGCCACCAGGAAATACAAACGCCCACGCAAAGAGTATCGGGAGGACTAACATAGAAGCTGCAAGGTCTATCCCATTTGAATATTTAATATGCTAAGGTGAATAAGGAACCAACAACTGAAGCAATTTCAGAGATGCAATATTATTACAAGTTAAAAATCAATAGTAACACAAAGCCGTAGCTCTTTAAGTAACAATAACAATCACCAGTGCCGCAAATCAAACCTAAAACTTGCAGTTCAAACCTTTCAGCTTTCAATCTGCAATGTATAAATAGTCGGATAATCTCAAGACTTGTTATTCTATACGAGGCTGCTTAAGTGCCATGCTACTTATTAAAATTGTAGATGCCTTAAAAACCAGGTAGCAGGTAACTTGACTCCAAAATCTTTGTCCTAGTCATATCTATAGATACATGCTTTAGATAGTGATTCATTTTCCAAGGTTACCAGAAAATAAAAGCAACTTTAAGTTATCAACAGGGGATGGAGAGTTTCAAGAAAAATAACTATTATGATAATAATGCCCGCTAATAAAGAAAAGAAATCCACTACATTAACACGGAGTAATGAAATGAATGAGACCAAATTTCAACAAACAACTCACTCAAGGTTAATTACAAAAAAAAATGAAAAACTTTCGAAATGGACTCATGAAAAAAAATGCTAACGAGGTTTTTATGTGCTTTTGTACGCTAATGCAATTAAGAGATCGAAGGAGAGCTAAAACTTTAGCAAAAACTACCAACTCCAGAAACAAAAAGGAAGAAGTAATCAATAGACCGCTAGAATAGGTCTTTTGGAAAGCAGCTAATCAACTATCAGTGCCAAAGAGCTGATCTATAATCAATTAAATATAGCAACGCGAAGTTGTGATAATACATATAAAGGCCATTAACATATTGTCCCAGCTCCACAATTCGCAGGCCTTTGTTCATGAACTATCGATTAAATCAAGTAAAGTTCAGCAGTACAAAATACCTACAGCCATTAACCTACCAAATTGACATAAAAGATTGCTTAAATATAACAAAAACTTGCATCATAAAAGGCTAATAATAATAATCTTTATTTCCCCTTTTATATACAAAAAAATCCGGCATAAGCTTCACTGTCAGCATAAACATTCCAGTATCGACTGGTTTTCCAATCAACCATCATTTTCCAGAAAAAATATGAAAAAATTAGTGAATACCGATTCAACAGTGTATAAGGCAACCTCTCAACCATTGCAGCCTAAATTTTACATAATTATATCGCAAAAACCTTAGGTTTCAATTACACCAATTCGGCTCCATCTCTAATAGTATCTCAAAGTTACAGTCTAATTTCAACCAAAATGGAACAAACCAAAAGAAAATCTTAAGCATAAAACAACATCCAATTGGCAAACAAACAAACAAACCCAATCAATAAACATAATCCTCTGAACTAAATCAACAACAATAGAAAAAAAAAACTCAAAAAAATAAATAGAATCTCTAACTTACCCCTGCTTTACCAGGGATCGTGCAATGCCACACCATCAAATTCACCGTTCCATCAGACAACGTCTCTGGTTTCGCAACGAAACCCTAAATTGTCAACAACAAAATGAAAAATCAAACAGCCACTACATTAAAATTTGAAAAGCCAACAACGAAAAAGAAACAATTGTACGGACGTGTGGATGGTTTTTCCTCCATGCCTTCCATTCCTCGGCGAGTCGACCACGCGCTATTCCTCCCGACATATCTTCTCTCTCTCGCTCGCTCTCTTTCTAATACTCTGGCAAAAAAATGTTCACTATTTCACTTATTAAGTAATTGGTTTTTTTTAATGTCCGTATAAAAGTAATGTCTTTTGTATTTTAAAATTATTTAACTTAAATTATTTTATTAAAAAATTTAACAATTTTTATTAAATATATATTTTTATTTTTATTAGTTTTTTAATAAAATAAATTTAATTTTTTAAGATAAAATTATTGTTTTAATTATTTTACAACACATTTTTTATACAATTTTTTTTAAATTACGTAAAAAATCAAAAGAAATATTATTTTTAGGACGGAGAGAGTAATTGTTTATAAGTTATAACAATGAATAGACTCCTATTGGAATTGGAAAAATGAAAAGTGAAAAGTTTAAAAAATTCTAAGAATTTGACCATTTTAAATTTTATTTTTTTAAAAAGAAATTTCTTTCTTACGAAAGTAGTACTATATTGAAATTTGAAATATTTCGACATATTTGCCCATAAAATAAAACTGTGGGAGAGGTCATACGTTTGAGCTTCATTTTAGTAATAATAATAAAAAAATAAGTATTTTAACTTTTAAGAGTGATAATTTACCATTCAAATTTTTAAAAATAAATAACAGACTGAGTGGTCTACAAAATATTTTTTTTGAAAAGAAGCCTCTAGTTTTTATTAACGAAAAAAAATTCAAAATTACAATAAGGGTTTATAAATTATCATTGTAACCTAAATACATAATTTGGACATTATCCTAAAATTAGTCACTTTAGATCAGACATGAACTATACATTAAAAGGTTATAAACATATCCAAATACTCGAACGAACAATAGATATGAAACTTGACTGTATCGACGAAACGAACAACAAAAGGGGATGAAGTTATTGATAGACTACCGGAAAAACGCAAATCAGAGTCGAGCACCATGAGAAACTCTTCACAAGCGCAAATCGTGTATCCAAACTTAAATCGAAGGTCCAAAGCAAGGGAGATAAGCATGATTACAAATAAGCGTATCTTGATCAGTCGTGGCGTTGTTAAATCCAATCCTGATAAAAATATAAAATAAAGAACGGCCGAAGGAATAGAAGAAAACATGCCAAAAGACGAAGATAAACATGTCAATAGACAGAAATAAACGTGCCATAAAGGTAAAAAAACTGTGTCACAAAGCTAAAATTATTTTATTAAAAAACTAAACAAAAAAATAAAAATAAATCCGGCGGTCGACAACCGCCGCGACTACAAAATAAAATTTAAGCCGCCGCCGACTACAAAACAAAATTTAAGGCGTTAGGAGAAAAAATTACCGAACGGCTAAGAAAAAGAATAAAAACAAATATAGAGCCGGCTAGGTTTTTTTGCGTTCTACAAAATAATATATATTGAGTTTGAAAGGAATCATTATATTCTAAACTTTTAAAAGATTAATTTTATTATATTTAAACCTCTAGATAAGGATTAAAATTCAAACAAGTTAAATAAAAACTGAATAAAAATCATTTAAATTAATCAAAACTTTGAAAAGGAGTGAATTATTTTTAGAATATTTTAGAATTTATGTAATTTTTTAAAATTGTATAGATAAGGAATAAATTTAGTGGGAAAGAGTATATATATTATAAATTTATGAGAAAATTTTTATATGATTTTTATAAGATTTATTAAAACAGATTAATTTACTCATTTAAAATTAACAGAAACCAAGAAACATTTACACCAAATAACTTTTAATTGACTTTAAATAAAAAAACATTTTTTAAATAAAATATTACTATCAAATATTTCAATCCACTTACCTCAAGCGCTCTTCCCTCCGGGGGCCTACTATCCAACACACTACAAAGTAAAATTAAGTTGACCATCTGAGTCAATGAAGCAAATGATAACCTAGTTCAACATGAATTTGAACTTTGTTGTTTCAATGAGTCCATTTCCTATAATTTTGAGCATTAGCACAGTAGTGTAACCATCTTCATTTGAAAAATTATTAAAAAAATCATCTTATTATTAAGTGTTTGAATCAATTAACACGAGATTGCTACAGTTTAATTAAGGTATTGAGTTTAAGACTTTAAAAATAAACAATAACGTTGAATATTTAATCAGAGAGTTATGTCGTTTTATAATCTTATTCGACTCGACAAAGTTAATCTTTACTTAAACCGTAAAATAAATCTTGATATGTTTTAAAATTTTATAAATATATTATGTAATCATATGGAAATTTCACGTGTTCTTCTTATTTTTTTTTCTAATTTTTTTTGGATAGACATTTGTATAAAATATATTTTACAAGGACGAATCTTTTTCTTTATGTCATTGTTATATTTAGATTTGAAGTTTAAACAGATAAAATATCGGGCCATTTATGTAATTGGGCTAAGTTACTATTAAGGTATATTATTACCCAATTTCAATTTTGGGCCATTGCTAGGATTTCTGGGTAAGTCTTGGGGGGTGGGGTGGGTTGTCTAAGTAATTAGATTAACAGTTAATAACTTCAATCTAAGTCCTATGTCTTTGTTTACTGGTCATACTCTTGTTTCCCCCTTAGAGCTCATTGTTATTTTTCTTTTTTAAATTTATAATAAAAATATTTGTTTTGCTTTTTTATTCTTTACACATCTTGATGCCTTTTTTTATGTATTTGTGACGCGTTTTGTCTGCTTTTATGACATAAATTATGTTTACCTTTACATTCGTTTGATACTTATACAAAGATCCCCACGACGCTAATTTATTATTTGAGATTGTCGGTGGTCACATAGAGTTTGATCCTCTTTTATAGTAGTTTGTCAATTAATCAGAAATGTGTAGTGAAACAACTTTCAAGATTATTTGTTTCGCTCACCACTCTCACATCACCTCTTATGCATCGCGTTGAATAGAGACAAGACGATTTTAAAACGGTTGATGGATTTTTATGGTCTCAAGAAAATATTTTGATATTAATCTTTGCGCATTTAAATTTTATGTTTTTTATTGTTTTATATGTATAAATTTTTGTGTGGATATAATCCTCATATCTTTCGCACGTTATATTTAAGTGTGTTGTATTTGCTAAACATTTCGCTGTTTATACTGAAACCCAATTACCTCTATTAAAAAAATAACTTAAGCCATAGGCTTTACTATGTAGTTGATAGAGAGAACATAAAATTGGAGAAATGAAAATATACGAGCGCGACTCATATTTTCTTGGATATTATCCCCTAACTATCTGCAGATCCAAAATCCATATTAAATCTGAACACTTGAATCTCTGAAAAAGAGAGAGAGCTATAACTACAAACATTGTCATCTGTTAATCAAAAGATGATTAGTTTGTTGACGGCAGGATCAATCCAAAAACACCCACTTAATTAATTAATTTATACTAATTATTATGCAAACATGAAATAATGCCAGGAATCTGGAAAATGGGAATATTTGAGTAGGTGGATGGTCAACTTCGATGGTAACATTATAATTAAAAAGGTTACGTGAGAACTAAACCTGGAATTGATTAAGCCAAAACGACTTTTGGATTGTAATTAGTTCTCGGGTCGCTTACAAAGATTCCCCCCACCAACTCCTTGCCTCCAACCACCCTAACCTTTTCACCCATCAATAAATAAATAAAATCACTTTTTATAAGAGAATTATCTGATTTTATATCTAAGTTTTAATATTTATTTATAAAAAATATTATTATATTGAATTTCAACAACCACATGGGATATACATAGAAGCAAAACCAACCAACTTAAAAAGAAAAGAGAAAAACAATACTTATTCTGTTTTCCATAACGTATAATTCGGTTATCTAGAACATTATTAGGTTGTCTGTAATTTCACTTCATGTTGTATATTCTTCTTTAAATCAAACCCCATTTTTCTATCAATTTTCTCATCAGAAGACAAATTCTTCTGATTCATTTCAATAGGAAAAAAAAGTGTGTTAAAAAGAGAGAAGCCGCCGAGAAAATGAAGAACAGTAACAGCTATACTAGGCTCATTCTCCTCCACCCTTATATCCAAAAACAAGGGAGCTCAAACAGATTATGGCTCCTTGCTTTTGTCTCCTTCTTCACCATTGCTTTCCTTTTAACTCTTATATACACCAGAGAGTCAATTACTGGTAAAACCGCCGCCGCCAGCACAACCGTGACCGGCCCTGCTGTGGGCGGATCTTCTTCAGGCTCTGTCGTCGTTGGTCAGCCGTTGCCGACCTCCTTCATCAACACCCTCCTCCATTATGCTTCGAAAAACAACGAAAGTTACCACATGGCATACTCGGAGCTGAAGCCGATCTCCGATGTGCTGCGCAAATGTTCTTCCCCTTGCAACTTCCTCGTTTTCGGCCTAACGCAAGAAACCCTTCTCTGGAAGGCATTAAACCACAACGGGCGGACCGTTTTCATTGACGAAAACCGGTACTACGCGGCCTATTACGAAGAGTTATATCCCGAAATCGATGCCTTTGACGTCCAATACACGACGAAGATAAGCGAGACAAGGGAGCTAATAGCGTCGGCTAGAGAACAGATTCGGAACGAATGCAGACCGGTCCAGAACCTGTTGTTCTCGGAATGCAAGCTCGGGATCAATGACTTGCCGAACCATGTTTACGAAGTGGATTGGGATGTGATACTGATAGATGGACCGAGAGGCGACGGCCCCGGAAGGATTCAACCGATGTTCACATCCGGGGTGCTGGCGAGGAGCAAGAAAGGTGGCAACCCGAAGACTCATATCTTCGTCCATGACTATTACAGAGAAGTGGAGAAGATGCCCGGGGACGAGTTTTTGTGCAAGGAGAACATGGTGGAATACAACGATACGCTTGCACATTTCGTGGTGGAAAGAATGGAGGAAAACAGCTTCGAATACTGTCGTAAGAAGAAGAAGAACATGTTAACGAAAGATTCATGATCCTTCTAGTTAAACACTATACATATACAGTACCAAGGGGTCAAAAAAGGGTTAATATTTATCATGGTTTGTTTTGAAATTTGCGTTGATGGAGGTGTGTGTGTGAAGAAATAACCTTTTTTGGCAATGAAAAGAAATTTAAGTTCATTGAATCAGAAATGAAAGTTCTAATCCCAATTCTTTCCTTCTCTTTGTTTATTTGAGTGGGCTGATGTGATTCAAGTGATGGAGGGTTGTTTAGGGTTTCTACATTGCTTGAGATAAAAGGAGAAATTTTGTGTACTTTGATAAAACGAGAAAAAAGCTCACAAAATATTGACATTTGCCATTTACTGGTTCATGTGACTGAGTCAAACTGCTGGCATAGCATTTTGTGTGCGTCTGTGTGTTTTTCTGTTGTAGTAGGAAAGGGGTCAAATAATGTCGCAAGATTTAGACTAGTCAAAATTTTAACACCAAAAATGATTTAATATACTATAATTTTGAACCCAACATGTATTACAGTAGAAAAGCGAATGATGTTATCCTAAGAAACACGAATTTAAATTGTTTTGTCTATATGATGTTTGCCCATTGTCAAAAGGTTAAGAATATTTAACTTAGTTCTACTAAGACCACGATTTTTTAGAGGACCCTCCTCTTAGGTTAGGAACAAAAATTTATATCTTTTTGGTGTTTTTATGTATGTTATAACACTAAAAAAAGTCAAACTTTACCCTCTAACTCTAGATTTTAAATTTTAAACCCTAAAACTAACCTTTACACCCTAAACCTTACATCCTAACAATAAACCTTAACCCTATTTTTTTGTGTTAGAACATATATAAAGACACCAAATATGGATAAAAGATTTATATTCCTAGTTTAAAGTTTTTGCTCCTAGAAGATGCTCAGGGCAGGGGTGGTTCGTTTTAAATTTTGTAGTTTTCGTTATTTTTACCAAAAAAAATTAAGGGCCTATTGGTTTTTAGATTTGATAATATACGGGCATTTTTTTCTGGACAGACAATTGGACTGGGGAGGCAGCACTAAAATCATCTTTCCCTCGTATCTATGCTTTAGCTGTGATGAAGGAGGGCAAGGTGATTGAATTTGGTTCAAAAACAAATAATGCTTGAGAATGGAATATCCCTTTACGTCGTAATCTTTTTTATTGGGAGCTAGATTTCTGGGATGATTTTCTGAATACTATTACTTCAGCGTCTATTAGGTCTGAAAACTGAAACTGTCTAAGGTGGATTGGTGCATCCACAGGCTGTTATTCGACCAGAGCATTTTGTGTATCATCGGTTTCAGCTGGGGCACATGCAAAAAGGATTTGGAAGCTTGTTTGGTCCGGTTTGGCACCCCCAAAGTAGAGGCATTCTTGTGGAGAGCAGTGCATGAGCGTATTCCCGTTATGTCAGAATTGCTAAAAAGAATATCAAGCAATTCAATTTCTTTTTTATGTGTGTTGTGCTTTAAAGATAGAGAAACCGTTAGTCACCTGTTTTGTCACTGTTCTGTCTCCTGGGAGTTTTGGTAACGGTAGTGTGAAACATGACATGCTCAGTTGGTGGTTTCGGCATCTCTGACGGACCTATTTTTGTCTAGGGATCATCAGGTTGTTAAACCTTCTCTAAGACCCCTATGACAGCTGGCATTCTTTGGCATTGTATGGTCTATTTGATTGTACCGAAACGACATTGTTTTCAACGGAAGGCAATGAAATGGAGATCGGCTTTATAATTTAATTTTACTAAGAATTGGCGTGTAGTGCAAAAATAAATAGCCCGAGTTATTTGTGTCCATTAATGACTTCTTAAGGTGCCCAGAGGCTTCTTCCATTCAATTACACCGTTCATCTTTCAAAAAAAAATATAATAATATTATCTTTTGTGATGACAAATTTAACTTTTAACATTCATTTTTCATAATTTTGACCTTCAACCTTCAAATTTTAGTTAAATTGTTGTATTTTAAACGATAAACTTTTTGAACTACTAAGATTTTATTGACATTGAAGTGATATCTTTTATGATAGTCCACGTATAATTAATTGTTGGATAGGATAATTTTTCTAAAAGAAAACTGTTTACAAGCATTTCTAATTTTTATTTTATAATATTTTTTATGTTCTTTATTAATAATTTTTTAAATACACATGGATTGTGCTAATACATTATTAAAATTTATTAGCTTGGTAAGTTTTTTCATGTAAAATAACAATTAATTGACCAAAATTTTAAAGATAAAGAGAGAACATAATTCTCTGTCATTTTTGGTATCTCTATTCTATTTATGCCTCATATTAAAAATCTAAGTTTAAGATTTAGGATTAGGGTTAGGGTGTAGTGTGTAGTTTTTAGGGTTTAGAAATTAGGATTAGGGTTAAGGATTTAGTTTTTTA
Source organism: Hibiscus mutabilis (assembly GCA_019671005.1). Taxonomy (NCBI): domain Eukaryota; kingdom Viridiplantae; phylum Streptophyta; class Magnoliopsida; order Malvales; family Malvaceae; genus Hibiscus; species Hibiscus mutabilis. Next base: position 8,591,190 of record CM033734.1, on the reverse strand, counting down.
GTGTTGAGACATAATGAGGTATAAAAAAGGGCATAGAATTTTTGTCCGATAAATAGATAAGATAATCGATAAAAAGAGTTAGACTCAATGTGACGTAAAGAATTAAATTTGTTATTATGTTTATCTTAATAGTCTAGCTAAACGATATTGTCAAATACTCTAAAGCAGATCTAAAAATATGTTTTAAAAGACTCTAGCGAGTGGTCTCAGTATAAAAAAAGATATGTTTTTCTTAGAAAACCTGAATTTAAGCAGCTTTGTTTTTAAGGTGTGTCTTATCAAATGATTAAGAAATAGATATGATAATATTTTAAAAATATTAAAAATTAAGTGTCTATGGTCACCTAAAAACTACTAAAAATGTATGTTTTGAAAAAATAGGCGATTATCTTATTTGAGTTTTTTTTTTTTTTGGCTTGAAATGAAGAACAGCAGCAGTAACTATTTATCAGCATCTTATTTGAGTATTTAGTAAAAGAAATAGATGTGATAATATTATTGAAAGGTGGAAAACACATGTGAGGGGTAATTTAATAATAAAGAATGGGAATGGGGACCATTTTCAATTTCGAAGCTTGACAATCAGGCAAGGCAAAGCAAGAGAAAAATGCAGGTCCCTTCGTCAAGGCTACGAACTTATCAGTTTCTCCACCCACCCCTTTTGACTTTTCCCCGTTGAGTGACGTTCAAGCTTTTTTTGTATACCAACTATATCATGTATCGTTTTTCTCCAAATTCAGATACACATTCTCTTTCAAAATAAGACTAATAACATTCTTTATTCCAACTTAAGCACTGTTAGTCAATGATACAAATTAAGACGATATATATATTACGAGTTGTAATTATTGTAATGTAAAAGCATATTGCTCTTTTAAGAAGAGAATACGATTTAATCATTACAGACAAGGGCGGATATAATAAAAATAGGGTAAATTACATTGGTAACCACTAAATTTATAGGGTATTTTCACTTTGGCCACAAAAATAAAAATTTCTATTATAATCACTCAGTTTTTTATTTACTTTCATTATATTCACTGCCATTAACCCTGTTAAAAATACTGATGTGGTACGTTAAAATCTTCTTTCTCAAAAAGAACCTTAATTTCTCAAATTTACAATTATTGCCAAGACCAAAATTCTTATTAACGGAACGATCGTCGATCAATCCCAATTGTAGGAAAGAATTGTTTTGCCAATAGTTTAACATAGTTTAGTTTCAATTTGATCTTACGGTTAACATTGGTGAATCAGATCTGAAAACCTCAATTGAAACTAAAAAATTAAAACTTTTCAATATGTCGTTGTTAACCATAAGATCAGCTTGAAACCTAACTATATTAACTTTTTGACCAAACGAATCCTTCTCACGTCAACATTTTTAATAGCAGTGGTCGTAATGAAATCAAATTAAAAGTTTACAATTTTTTTTCGATTTTAGTGACCAAAGTGAAAACGTTCTAAAAGTCCAGCGAATACCAGTGTAGTTTACCCAAAAAAATATTAAATATGTTTTTTTAAATAAAAAATAGCTCTTAAATTATTATTTTTTTCTTTGAGGTCCTGAACTAATTTTGGTCAAAACAAATACCTAAACTATAATTCTGTAATTATCTTAAGTATATTTGTTAGTATCATTAAAAGATTTTGGTTAAATACAATGATACTTATGTCAAATAATTTAACTAAAATTTTGATTCAATATTTTAAAATAATTTTAATTGTTTCTTCAACGCCAATATGTCTCCGACTATAAATCATATTTGCTTGCACAATAATTACCCTTATCAATACGATATTACAACAATGTAAATTGATTCTACATTATTACACTAATCAGTGAACTACCAAGTTTAAATTTTTGTATCCACCCCTTATTGGAGATGATATTATAAGAAGAAAGAGCTATAAATCCCGAACATATATCATAAAATAGACATTTACTTTATAAAAAATATATTTTAATGTCTTCATAACCTACGTAGAATTTATGATATTCCAACAACAACAACAAAGACCGAAATTATTAAAATCTATACCCATCACCAACCTGTAGTTAACTTAGCTCTCTCTTACAGTCAACCGTCTCTAACCCCACATAATTGTCTACACCTTTCCATTTGTTTGACTCAATCTCTTTCTCTTTTGCAGTTAATATACTATTAAATATAGAATTTCTGCTTCACTAATGTAATGAACATAAAATATTGATAATCTAAAACAAGAACAAAAAGAAAGGACAATGCAAAAAAAAAAAATCATAATTTAATTCAATTAGTTCATATAATTAAAGGGAAAGAAGATTAAAGAAAGCTTGGGCATGTATTTTCACCAGGGAAATGAACTAACCCCGTTGAAAATCTCCTTTGAGATTTGATTAATTTGCTGAGAAATGCAACGAAATTGAAGTTTGGGTTTGTTGATTTGCAAATATTGTTTTCCTTCTCAAGATGATTCCAAGATGAAATTGGTGGTTTCTGCAATAGCTAGAGAATGGTTATGGTCGCCTTCATAGGTAACTATCAGCATCGACGGATCATCTAAAGCTCTTTCCACATGTTTTCGAGCTGGACATCCTCTTACACTGCTGCACTTATAGTAACCCCTGTTTTCAATCATAATCCGAAACCAGACAAAGAAAACAACATGTTAGAAAAACTGAATCTGAAACTGTTTTTTTTTTGCTTCAACAGAGAGTAACTTAAGAAGATTTTGTTAAATTGTTGTTCGATTAAATTACCTAGGATGTGGAGATCCCTTGATTGGTTTTTGACCGTATTTCCGCCATGAATAATCATCTGGTGGAATATCAGACATTTTCAGGCTTATGGCTGGAACCCTTACAACCCTTTTCGAGCTCACCTTTCTGTCAAAAACCCAAATATTCAAAACACGTAAATTTAAGCAAGAAATTAAACACAGTAATTAAGAACCTGGTATATATGTGTATGTACCTTTTCTTAGAGCAATGGCAACGACCTGAAGAGCCACTGCACTTGCTAGAACCCAGGTTGTCAGAGCTACACCTTCTCCTCAAAGAAGAACATAAAGGAGGCTTCCCGGCAGAGGAAACCTGAGAAAGATTGGTAATTTGAAACGCAGATGCTGAATATGGCTGCTTGCTATCGGTATCTCCAGTCAAGGATGACATGAACGAATTCCCAGCAGAATAATATGAAAAATTGATGGTTGTTGATGAATCACGGTGAGGATGGGCAGGCGGAGGAATCTGCTGTATTGGCGTTGCGTGATAAACCGCCGCGGTTTCTCGGTCTTGAATTGCCGGGCCTCTTCTGAAACGAGCGTGTCCGGTCCTGGTTCGACCCAGAAGCGAGATGACTCTCTTGAACTGGGAAACGGCGACGTCTGCTACAGCTTTGCAGTCCATTGATGAATCAAGGTTGCTGCTGCCATTGTTTTGCTGTTGCTGTTGTTGTTGAGTTTGAGGAAGTAATCTGATGAGTTTCTCGATGGTTTCAAGCCCGGAAGCTGCTTCTTGGGCGACGTTTTCTTCCATTTTCGCAAACAAACTGTCGCTATTTGTTTCTATAAATAATCATGAGCTCCACTCCACGGCCATGTCTGCAACATAAACATTCAAAGCAAAGAAAAAATACAAGAGAGAAAAGGTTGAAAAGCGAAGAGAAGACGCTGAGAAAATGGTTCGGGTAGTGGACTAGCAACGGCTATGGAACCCTTTTGGCCATTTAGGTGACTGAACTGTCGTCTTAACATTTGCCGTCAAATGTAGGTTCGAATAAGATCCAATCACAGCAGACGAAAGAAAATAAATAAATAATTTTAGTGACTATTCAAGAACTTTAATATATTTTTAATGAAAATTAGTAAATTTTGGTACAATTGTTTGTCCATGAAATTTCTGGTGTTGAATAGAAATCGATTTTTAGGTTATTATTTAAGATGTTGGGCACACTGTTATTGACCTAATGTCTTGATTTGATTATTTGGTAGAGGCTATATTGGTCAAACAGAGGTTGGGACTTGGGACACAAGTGATGATCGAATCAAAACTCTGTCCTAAGCCGTTTGCTCCCATAAATAGAGTTATATCTACATATTTTAATAATTTCTTTTAAATATCAAATAAAATATATGATATTTTATGAAAATTAAAAGAACTTCATGAGTATGCTAAACCTTTTGGTAACTATTTTCTCTTCTTCGGTTGACTATTAACAGGATTAAAATTAAAAGCAGAGATTACTCCACAAATAAAACAAGTGAAAGTGGTACGGTATCAAACTTTATAAAGTGAACCAAGAAAAAGCTCTAATGCATCCAAATTCGCTTTGACAAAGGAAGTTTCTTGGAGGTTGAATATCAATTTCTTCGTCGTTTTATAAAAAGAAGAGAAAATAAACAATGAAAGAGTGCAGTTTCCATGAACCACAACTCACTCCGTACAGACCCTAAAGTCAAAAGACGGAAAGGCAACGGAAACCACAAGGAGGGGAAGCACTGAACAAAAATGGACATATTTAAAATGCCATGTTCACTTTTTTTCGAAATGGAAAAGTATAAGACATTAATCTTTTCTTGACAACTCATTGGACAATATCTTAAATTTTTCATTAAAAAATGAGTTTAATTTATTTTCCTATATAATATTAAAGATTTAATTGGATGTAAATTAATGGAGAGACTCAATAAAAAATTTTAATTCTCTAAAACTAGATGTGCGATTTAAATCAGTCTAAATTAATCAAGACAAAACGTTAAAAATCAGAAGACAACAAAAAAAAATTTAAAGATAAAGCCCGGTGAATAATTTGGAATAAAGTAAGCATTCGTCAGCATGCTTAATGAAGTAAGTGGCCCAATAAGGTCGTCAGCATGGGCTAATGTGTACCAATTTTGCATTCTATCAAATCCAATACATTAATATCTGAAATCACTTGAGATAAAGGGATGTAAAGATATCAACAATCAATTAGTTTAATAGAAGGAAACTATATGTTGTTTTTTAAGGTAAAAAATTTAAATTCTGACATTATAAATAGAAAAAATTGAATTAAAAGGGTCATTCTCATATTAAACTTATGCAAAATTTAATTATAACGTTGTGTCCTTTAATAAAGACATCAACATTGTATCATTATATTTTACATTTCGTTTACTTGTACAGATCATATAGTTAAACTTTAAATAAGTTAAACATATTTAATCTTTAAATATATAAAAATAGTTATCTCAATTAATATATAGCATAAATAAAAATTAAATTGATCCAGAATTTTTATATTTAAGGATGAATATAAATAGGGTTCTCACCTGTAACCTAGAATTCTCTCCATTCATACACGAAAATAAGGTTTGCGCCGCTGTTTATAGATCACTGCATCTTCTTCTTTAACTTTGTTTAAGCGGTGATACCGGTTTTAATATTGGTCGTCTACCATCAGTTTTTTATTTATTTATTTTTAATTTTAAATAAAATAACTTTGTTTTTGTGGTACGTTTATCTATACTTTTTGACACGTTTTTATCTTATTTTTCGGTCATTTGGCCGTTTTTTATTTTATATTTTCAGGGTTAGATTTGACGACGTCACGGCTGATCAAGATGACGCTTATTTGTAATTCTGCTGATCTTCCATGTTCTGGACCTTCGGATTGAATTGGGATATGCGGTTTGCGTTCGTGTATAGTTTCTCACAAAGCTCGACTTTGATTTGTGGTTCTCGGTGATCTTTCAATCGCTTAATCCTCTTATGTGGTTCGCTTGTCGATACAGTCAGATTTGTTCGTAACTATTTTTTGTTCGAATCTTTTAGTTGGGTTTTTAATCTTTTTCAAGTATGGTACTTGTATGATCTAAAGTGGCTGGTTTCTTGTTTTAATATTATAAAAAATGTTTAAATTATATATTTAACTTACGATGATAGTTATAAATTTTTATTATAATTTTAGATATTTTTTCTTTTAATAAAACTATAACTTTTATTTAAAAAAAGAATGAATATAAATAGATAGATGGAGATATGCATATCCTTGCCTCGCTCTAAAGGAAACTCACCCACTTTCTACTCCAAACTCTTTCTCCCTTCCTTACTCCACTCTTTTTTTTTTTCAATCCCCAAATTGATTTTCACGTGTTCAAATCAATTTTTATAAATTTCATTCGCATTTGCATATATTTATTTTTCAAACGAATGATTTCATTAAGATAACCACACTGAAAAAATATTTTTATGTATTTCATTAAAAAAAATTAAGCATAGTCGGATAAAAAGGGTACACATGAAAATAAACAGAGATGAAATCAAAACTACAACACATAAATCAACTGAAAAACGAATTTACATATTTTTTAATCTAGTTTTGATTGACGAAATAATAGTGATTGGATTAAAAAACCAGTTAAGTAACAAATGGGAAATTGATGGCGTGCCATTATTATATTCTTTTTGTTTGGAGCAAAGAAAGTGTACACAAATGACAATTGAGTAGAAACCAAAGGATATTGCAAATACGAATGCAACCTTTTCCCGTGTTTGGTAGATAGGAAAATCTAGGGAACCAAAAAATGAATAGAAAACCTCCGATTACAATTTAACTCCATTCAATTATTCATGTAATTAATTGTTTAAATTTCTACACATTAATAATATATTTGTTTAGATTTAACAATTTTGATTTGTTCCATGTTTATGCTTCATATTAGATGTAATTCATGTATTTCAGAGCGAATGCAGATATGATTGGTTGTATTGCATCACTCTCCTCTCTGAGATCGTTATAGAAGCAGTTAGGGATGTTAGACTGCTTCATAACTGTTTCTTCTAGCCATTTTTGTATATAAAGACTGGTGTTTTATTTGAAGATATTACAGTTGTGATTAATAAAATGATCTGAGAGTGCCATCTCTCTTTCTCTACTGTTTCTCTCTATAACTCTCAGTTCTTAGAAAGAATCTAACCCTACATAATGTAACTTAAATTGTTTTAAATATAGTAATTACATTGCATATAATGTATTTAGGGTATTATTATACGATAATTAAATATTATATTTAAAACATTAATGTAATTATTTAACGTGTAATGAGAAACACATTCTAGTATATAACTAAACCTAACTCAATGATATGAATTATAGAAAGAAAAAAAACCATCGAATTTTGGACGATACATTATAAATAGAGAAAAAGTTTGATACACAGTCTGTGTAAATTAAAGTTTACACGTGCTTTTAAATTTAAGGGTTAGAGGTTTAGTTTATGGTTTAAAGTTTAGGGGTTTAGGTTGTAGGGTTTAGAATTTAAGATTTATGGTTAAAGTTTAAGGTTTAGGGGTTTGAATTTAGGGTGTTAGGGTTTTAGATTTTAGATTTTATAGAATGGTTGTATAAAAATATTTTACACGGGCTGTGTATCAAAATAAAGCCCTTATAAATACTTGCTTATTCATTGTTTAATTTTAAGGACCACCCACCTATAATTATCTGACCATTTACCTAACCCTATATGGACCTCAGTTTCAAATATATTGGTAATAATTTACATTATTTATACACAATTTCACTTATAAAAACGATTGATTTTTATATAAAAATTATAAGTATATGTTAGTTATAAACATGATTGATCGTTACATTCATATATTATCATATAAATGATATAATAAAAGTCGAGAAACTCTAATATAAATACAAACTTTACAAAAATAAATAAAAAAAATAGTACGCGGATCAAACTAAACATAAAATACGAGTTTTTTAGGAGGAGAATGAGGCCGTAGTCATCACATTAAATACTCCCTAAACGAATATAAGGGGCCAAAAGAGTCTGTATCCAACTCAATAAGACCGAAAGGCGAGAAAGCCGCAGTATGAACTAGTAAATCTGGAGAGTCAAACTTCGCCATGAAATCCGCTGCCATTTTAGCTTCACGAGGAATTTGTTTGAATTCAACGCTCCAATCTCCCATACATAAGAGAGCAATGGAGCGAACTAGTGGGAGAGCATTTTGATAGCGTCGGTATTATCCGATTGAATCTGTACGGAATCATAACCATTGTTCTTCTTAAGGCGCAAACCTTTTAAAATTCCCCATAATTTCGCTTGGAGGACCGATGTGATGCCAATAGTCTTAGAGAAAGAAAGAAGAAGCGAGCCTGTATGATCACGTACCATTCCCCCAATCGAACCAACACCCGTGATTTGAGAGATGGCAGCATCGGTATTGATGCATATCCAACCCAGAGAAGGTGGCGACCATTGTATATTCGCAGCAATTGATTCATATTGAGTGGAATAGTGCTGCGGAGTGGAGCTATATAATTTTGCCCATTGCAGGCTAATATGAAGAAAAGTGGCAGGATCAATAGAGTTTCCAATAAACACATGGGCATTCTGGTGCTTCCAAATTTGCCATATTAGCGATGGGAAAAGCTGCTGCCATGAACAATCAGTACGAGTCTTTTAATAAAGTGGAATACTTCATAGTAAATATTTAAGGTTTTCGTGTTTTTATTAAAATTAGACTTAAGGGTATCAAGAGTTTTTAAACTTTTTAAAAAGAAAATTGATAAAGTCTCTGAACGTATTTTATACTCAATTAAGCTTTAGAATTAATTAAGCACTTTGACCAATTATAACCAGTAAACCTTAACAATTTTTTTCTTTAGATATTACTGTCACATAATATACTAAATTTTTATCATGCGGCCTTTACAGATTTTTTTAAAATATAATTTTTATAAGTATTTTTTATAGAATTTTTAGAATTTTTAAAGAATTTTTAAATAAATTAATTTATTTAAAAATTATAAAGTGACAACATTGTGACAAACTGTACCAATTGATTAAAAAATCGATAAAATTCAATAATTAACGTCGTCAAGTTAATTCAATTTATTGATTCAAAGATTTATTTAGATCTAAAAAATTTAAAAACTTAATTAATCTTTTATAAAAAATTCAAAGACTTACTACTTTTTAAGCCTAAAATACTCAAGTAATCAAACTTGGGTTGGTATAGGTTAAACGTTTAGATGTGGAATATCAAATTTGTAAAAATGTATATATTATTTTAAATATTTTATAATGTCCTTAATAAATTTGACAAATGGAAAGCATAAAATTTTAATATGACTGTAATGATTAATGAGAGATTGTTACACTAGCAGAATTAAAAGAGTTGACAAAAGAGAAACTTTGTAAAATAGAGAAAAAAAATTACTTTAATGTATCAAATAGTATGCTTCGTTGCCTAAATTCAACAAATTTTTGAGAAGCAAGCAAGCAAGCAGTAAAATCTTCCCACGCGTCTTTTTGTGTTTTTTTTTTTATTTCCAGCTTTTTAATTGTTTCAAATTCGAGTAATAAGCTTTGTTGTCACCTGGCCCCGCGCCTAAATCATGTGATAATGTCTTAAAAGAAGTTAAGCAGCAAAACTTAAAAATTAATTAACAAAAAACCATAATTTATTTAAGTAATCATAAATTTCTTCCATTTGATAACTATTAAGTCCACCTTCCTCACCAAATCCCTCTTATAATTCCACAAACTTCTTCTTGCGGGAGCTTTGGGATTGGAGCGAAATGAAGCTTTCCGCGTTGCACCAGAGCTATCTTAGCCGCCGGAGCAACAGCTTCAGGTCATCAGGACCGTTAGATTCATCATCCGACGGCAGCTATAAATCGCCAGCAGCTGTTTTTTGGATTATCCTCCACGGTCTCTGTTGCTTAATCAGCTTAGTTCTCGGATTCCGTTTTTCTCGCTTGGTCTTCTTCTTCTTGTTCTCCACTTCTTCCTCCAACCTCTACACTCCGCCGTTTCGTTCCGCTGTCGAGCTCGCCAAAACCCTCGATGTTCACTCCGTTCTGTCCACCAACTCCGTCGCCAACAACTTCCGGTTGCCTTTTCCGAACAAGACGGCGACAAGTTCACGAGTGGTTGTAGAGAGGCACGGGATCAGGATCCGTCCGTGGCCGCATCCGGATCCGATCGAGGTTATGAAGGCGCATCTGATCTTAGAAAGAGTTCAAAAGGAGCAGAGATTACAATTCGGTGTGAAGGATCCCAGGACAATTATCGTGGTCACCCCGACGTATGTACGGACGTTCAAAGCGCTGCATTTGACCGGCGTGATGCATTCGCTAATGGTGGTTCCGTACGATCTGGTTTGGATCGTGGTGGAGGCTGGCGGTGTCAGTAATGAAACGGCGTCGCTTATTGAGAAATCTGGGTTGAAGACTATCCACGTCGGAAGCAATCAACGGATGCCGAATTCCTGGGACGAACGACATAAATTGGAGTCCACGCTCTAAGGTAAATCATTAATTAGTTTTTTATTTAATTTTAAAATGATGACAATTATACGTTTCGGAATTAGATTGTTATAATCGAGGGTTGAATCCCAAATTTGTGTTACTTTGGCGGCAGAATTGTAAGAGAGAAGAAACTAGATGGGATTGTTATGTTTGCTGATGACAGTAATATGCATAGTATGGAACTTTTTGATGAGATTCAAAATGAGAAATGGTTCGGGGCCGTTTCCGTTGGAATACTTGCTACTTCAGCTAATATTGATGAGTCATCAGATCGGAAGGAGGAAGAGGAGAATCCTAGAATGCCTATTCAAGGTCCGGTGTGTAATGCGTCTAATATATTGGCAGGATGGCATACTTTTAATACATTGCCCTTTGCAGGGAAAAGTGCTGTTAATATTGATGATAGGTTGACTGTGCTGCCCAGGAAGTTAGAGTGATCAGGGTTTGTTTTGAATTCTAGGTTGCTTTGGAAAGATAGAGAAGATAAGCCGGATTGGATTAAGGATATCGATATGTTGGATGGTGATGTTGAGAATCCATTGGGTTTGATTACAGACCCTTCAGTGGTGGAGCCACTTGGAAGCTGTGGTCGTCAAGTTTTACTCTGGTGGCTTCGAAGCTCGTGCTGATAGCAAATTTCCTCCCAGGTGAATCTGTCATCTGATTCTCATTATGTTTTGGTCTTGTGCTGCTTAATGATTAAAATGAAAAATCAATGACAATATGAACTCTTCCATAATGATTAAATTGAATAATTGGTGGTTTATAATTGTGCCAAATATGTAGTATGTTTTTTAACAATTCCTATCTAGGGGGAGGGGAGGGGAAATTTGCTCCTAATGGGTTTGATGAATATGAACACTACAAGGTTCCATAATATAATTGATGTCAGACTGATCATAGAGTAAGAAAACTATAATATTACATATGATATGGATTGGTTTGCATTCATTTGTCAATGCATTTAACGGTCATGATGTGTCAACTTGTAGACCTTATGTATTGAACGACATCGAGAAACTCCAAATTAAGCACCCTTTCACATTAGTGAAATTTTCACCATATGGTGCATCATCATCAAGAATCATGTAATCTAATCGGTGTTTGGCCACTCAGAGGAATCAGTTGTAGACATTATACCTTTTGCTCTTCCGAGCCATGTGGGTTGAACTTGAGTAAATAACTAATGTCTTCTGCTGGATTGTTCTAGATACCTTCTTTGAATTGAAACCTTGAGAACTTATCCTACTTCTAGACTGATATGTTAGGAGTCTATGCATTTGTTAATTTTTTTGCTAAGAGATGTCAATGAGCAACATTCAACTTAGGATGATAGGAGTAACTTTTTGACCTTTTACGTGTTTTTGAGGAATTCATTGTGACGCAAGTATATTTATATCCTTATAATTTAAGTTACTTCTTTTGTTTGTTTGTTTCATGTGTGTGTGTGCTAGTTTATTATATAATGTATAACATGTTTCCTTGATGATCCATACATACTTTAATTGTGTTTGCACTCTACACACTTCATGGGCTACAATTGTTCTGTATGTGTATTGGTTTGCATGCTATAGTTTGATGACTCATCAATTGCTCCGGCTTCGTCTCCTCTCCATGCAATCTGATCATTAGTTTGTACATCATGCAGATGGATCATAGACCCTCCTTTGGACATCACCGTCCCATCAAAACGCACTCCATGGCCAGATACTCCCCCTGAACTCCCTGTTAAAGAAAAACCAGAGATGGGCATCCAAAAGCCCATAGTGAAGCATACCACCAAAACCCGCACATCCAGATCAAAACATCGAAGCAAAAGAAAGCATGAAACAAGAACGGACACGCAGGTTTCGACAAGGCATTCTGAACAAAACTAAAGTCATAGCCGGCAGTCTATGCATTAACAGATTCAAAACTTATGTGAGAAGGATTGACAAGGGAGGAATGCAGATGATCTTTCAGCAGGCCAGTTTATACATTCATTCCCGTTTGAGTTCCTCTTCCTCCTCCCTAGTTTCAATTTCTATTTCCCCGTCTATAGCTTGTTGTTGGGGTCATCGATATTCCGTTTCATGCCAGGTCTTGCTCTCTTGCCTTGCAAGATGCTTATACCTGACATGCTTTTGATTTACAAATCTATACATAATCATCCAATAGGAGTCAAAGAGCTGTCTTGAGTTTAAGGTTAGATACAGCACTAAGAAGAATAAAATTTTGCATTCATTTCCAAACAATGTCTCTGCTAAACCTCATTCTGTCTTGAATCTCTGTATATCAGAAAATCGGCAAAATGAAACGAATTGTCATTTGGTGAGGCAGCGGTTGCAACCAAAGACAAGTTACAGGTTAGTTTTAAAGTCTGGACGAAGGTTCAGTTAATATTATTATTACTCCATCATCATACGTAACAACATTGAGATAAAAATTAAGCTAATATGAAACAGGGTAGGCAGAGTGATTGAAAGGGTTCCCTTGGCTTTTATTGTATTGACCGTTAGGCGTTAGCTATACATCTAACTTTCGACTGGTATTTTAGCGTGAAATGGACCTATCACCTGTCTTACAAGTTGGCAGGGAGGTGCGGTCTTGACCCAAACCCAAAATTTTTAATTTTTAACAAAAAATATGGTTATACCCGATCTGCTTCGAAAAATAATAAAAATATTATATATCGGGTCGGATCGAGAAATTCTCACCATAAATTTTATTCCGTCCCGACTCGATCTTTTTCAAAAACCCGTCTCATTGCGGGTTAGAGGAAAGAAAAAAAAACCTCCCCTATCAGATTATTTTATCATCCCTACTTACCACCTTCAATCTAAATAAACGTGAAAGATGTGAAGCTTTGAGCGATGTCTCAGTTCCTGATGTAGAGATTGGGAAGGGAAGATTAGTTTCTTTTGTGATAATCAAGTTGAGCTAACTGGATTCATATAATAACTTCAAAAATATGACATACAATAGTTTTGGATTTAGATAAATTACCTTATTTGTATGAGAAAAGTTTAAAAGAGTAAAATTCCAAGGGAATTGTTCCATGCAATTTGTTGGCATGAACCCTTAAGTAGGGATGTGCATGTTCGAATATTGAATCAATCCGATCCAAAAATTTAGATATTCGATTTTTCGTAATGCTAAAATAGTGATTCGTATCTAATTTGATAAAAAAAATAAATATATGATGTTAGATATCAATTTTTGGATTGAATATCCAAGTTTTCAAATCACTAGTATTGAATTTATTTTTTTAAATAAATTGAAATAATAATACATAAATGATAATAAATTAATAGTAATAGGTAAAAGTTAAAATAATATATATGGTAATAATAAAAATAACAATAATAAATATAAAAAATATATACTAATTACCAAGAAAATAATTGTGATGTTTTATAATAATAAAATAAAAATATAATAATAAAAAATATGCAATGCAGTAAACAAATGAAAAAGAAAAGAATACATGTTGAGTGATTAAATTGAATAAAATAAAATTTAAAAGGGTCAAAATAGTATGTTATTATATAAAATTAGACTACAATCAAATGTGAAATTATCAAAATAATAATTAATCCTAATATTTCAAAAGGCTAATTTTCTTCTTAGGATTTTGGGATGATCTGAAAGTAAAAATTAGGTGATTCATGTCCGATCTGCGGATTTTTTTTAGATATTCAATTCAAAATATCCAAAAATTAAAAACAATCAATTTTTCGAATCAAATCATCAAATTAACATATCGAATTATTTGTATAAGATATTTTTTCACACCCCTGCGGTCTTTTAAGTACTTGTGAAGAGTAGGGGTTCTGGACAGGTGCGATAGGAGCGACCGCACATGGCTCGAGAGAGGAGTCCCAAAAATAGAGAACTTAAGTTAAATAGTTGTAAAAAATATAATTTTGTATATATAATTATGTGTATATATAACAATTATCTAAAATTTTAAACATGCAAAAAGAATCACACCTTTTAAGTAAAAATGTTTGATTTTTAGATGTTTATAAGTCATTTTTTTGTTGCTTAAGAAGATAATATAATAATATTTTTTCTATTAAGGTAATTTTTTGAAGAAAAAATATATCTTTTAACGATTATAAATTAAAGGCTGCATTTTAAAAATTGCACAGGTATCCCAAAATCTTTAAACCCCTTAGTGAAGAGCCACAATGCAACATGGTATTTGCTATTGCCTCATATTCTAACAATAGAAACCGATGACGGGCAAAATTTAAGGCACCGTAGTTTACTTAACATTAAACATTAAACATTAAAAGAAAGCCAGTCGAAAGCTCCCACTCCCATTACTTTTATTTTTGTTATGAAAATCTTGAAGCAGCGGCAAAGTTATAATTTTTATATGATAAAATAAAAATAAAATATAAAGTATAAAATAATATTATAATAATATTATTGGCCTTATATTCGAAAAATTTAATGAGGTAAAATCTAGTATTTATTATGAAAAATTATATATTAATTTCTTAAAAATTCATACTCAATAAATCAAATAAAATCAATTACGCACTCAATTTCTATATTACCTCCGGCAATGCATCGAAGCCCATAACTTGGTAAGGCAGTGGAAGTAGTATTGTGGATTAGTGATTGGATAAGATGTCGGCTTGTCTGAACCTGGCGATAACCTTCAAAATTACCAAAAACACCTTTCTTCCATGTGAAGCCAAGTGGGAGACCAAACCTTTTATTACCAGTGACACTTCCAAGATCCACTCCTGCACCAGCCTTTTCCAAGAAGATATTTCGTTGAGTTAGGCAGCTATTCATTTGTGTCGAACCGGCACTTGCCTTGGTTCAGTGTTTTGCAGAGTGGGTTCTGGAATTCTAGAGTTTAAAAACATTATCTTGGGATTCTCACATTCGAAACCCCCCCCCCCCAAAAAAAAAAAGTTGAATTGGGAACCCAAAAATCCAATACAATTTAGGTTCAATAGATGTTTTGGCATTTTTTGGGATAATGGTGTTGAAAATTGTAATTATGTTTAGTTTTTCCTTTAAACGTAAAACTTATAAAATTATTAAAAATATAAAAAATTTCAACATTCTAAGCTTTTAAAAAAACAAATTTTTATTTTTTATGGATTTAATATTTTATGGCTTTACTTATATTTTTATAAATCATTATTTTTTTTAATTTTAGTAGACATAAAACAATGTCACTAGCTTTTTTAACCAAAAAAATTATAGGATAAAGTGATAATAGAATGAGAAAACAATGATAAAAGTAATAGAAATTGTATGGCTATCAGCTAGAATTGATTTCCGAGATTACATCCAAATTGGAATATATTAATTGCAATAGATAGCACTGAATTTCATAAGATGGGGAGCATGTAAGTGGCATGGAGTATGTGACCAAATTGCAAAGAAAGACGAGTATGAATATTGGAGCAAATGTTGGGTTTATACATTCTGCAACTTGCAACTGTTTCATAATTACGCAATCTTTTCTCCTGCAAAATTATTATTTATTTTTATGGACTTCCACCTTCCTGCAAAAACAAAACAAAAGAGAGTTGGAGGATGCTTTTGCCTTCCTTTTCTCTCTCTGGGTTTCTTCTACTTCTATTGAACCATCTTTTCGGTTGGAATCTGACTGGTAGGTAAAGGGAAACCCTTTCCCCATTGGTAACTGGGGAATCTTACTTACTGTTATTTTGGATATGAATATTAAATAAATATACTTATAAACAAAATTATAAAAAAATACTGGATATTTTTTTATTACTCTACCCGTTCTTTAAGATTTTGTCTTGATTAATCTGAATCTACTCGCGCACACTTGGCTATGGTGGGTGAGTCTCTCATCAGGTTTTCTGCATACATAAGACCTCAAACTCAATATTTGCTTAAGCGATATCAAGCTGCTTATCATTTAGACCAATACTAATAAAACTTTGAAAATTTTAATACATAAACTTAAATTTTGTTTTGTACAATCTTGCTATTTAAATGTCATCTTTCATTAGAGATGGATTATGATTAAATCACGAGTGGTTAAGTTTTTAACTTTAAAAGAAATGTTTTAAAAAATAATTAAACAGTAAAAAATTAATAGAGCTATGGTTTAATTTTATTAATTTTAAAAATATTAAATCAAGAAATAGAGGATCAATACTTAATTTCAAAGGAATAAGTACTAAAAATAATTAAATCAAAAAATTTAAGATTAAAGCTTAACTTTAAAGATGAACATTCAAATCTTTCGTAATTTACTCTTCATCTTAAATTTGTTATAAACAAAACAACAAAGCCTCTTCCATTTATCCAATGCCTCTTCTTTTTTAAACTATTTTCCCACCGCCGTTAAGGTTCTACGGTTCGGTTCCTAATTATCAATCCACCGCCTTTATAAACCCCCCAAACTCTCTTTATTCCTTCATCTCCTCGAAGAAAACACAAACCCTTTTCAAAATCTCCCATGGAAGTAACCATTCTCACCTCTCTTCTCCCCTTCTTCTTCTTGGCCTTAGCTTCTTCATCGAGCTGGAGAAGCGACGATGAAGTGATGGGGTTGTACAAATCATGGCTCATCGAACACGGCAAAGCGTACAACGGTATCGGGGAAGAAGAGAAGAGATTCGAAAATTTTAAGGATAATTTGAGGTTCATTGATCAACATAACTCTAATTCTAACAACACTAGTACATACAAGCTTGGGTTGAATAAGTTTGCTGATTTAACTAACCAAGAGTATCGAGCCAAGTTCTTGGGCACCAGGACCGACCCTATGCGTCGAGTCATGAAGTCCAAGAACCCAAGCCGCCGTTATGCTTACCGTGCCGGCGATAACTTGCCGGATTCGGTTGACTGGAGAGAGTATGGAGCTGTTAGTCCGGTCAAAGATCAAGGATCTTGCGGTGAGTAAACTTGTTTCTTTTTTCTTTTTTACGTTCCAAAATATTGGAGTAAACCGCTCTGTTATCATATATTTTCTCAACAATTGCAGCAGTGGAAGCCATAAACAAAATTGTGACAGGAGAACTAATCTCTTTATCGGAACAAGAACTCGTAGATTGTGACCGATCCTACGACTCCGGTTGCGACGGTGGCCTAATGGACTATGCCTTCCAATTCATTATCAACAATGGTGGCATCGACACTGAAAAAGACTACCCTTACCTTGGCTTAGATAACCAATGTGATCCAGCAAAAGTCAGTTTCGGATCCTTAAATCCTGACTCAACAGTAATCCTGCAGTTTCTGTTTATGGTTATGGATTCTGATGCTCTTTTTTTAACAGAAGAATGCTAAGGTTGTGAGCATTGATGGGTACGAGGATGTTATTCCAAATGACGAGAACGCTTTAAAAAAAGCCGTCGCCCATCAGCCTGTGAGTATCGCCATTGAAGCCAGTGGCAGAGTTTTTCAACTCTATGAATCGGTAAGCTCACCTACGCGTCTCGTGCAAAAATAGTCACTTTAACACTTGTTTACAAGAATTGGCGTTGTTTGAACGTATTTCAGGGAGTTTTCAATGGAGAATGCGGGTCGGCTTTAGACCACGGCGTGGTTGTGGTCGGATACGGCACCAACGAAAATGGTCAAGACTATTGGATTGTGAGGAACTCATGGGGCGGCAAATGGGGTGAAAATGGGTATATAAGGATGGAGCGTAATGTTAATGCTAATACCGGCAAGTGTGGCATTGCAATGGAGGCTTCATATCCGGTTAAGAATGGGGCAAATATCATCAAACCTTACTACAAAGAAAGCACTGAAAAGATCAGTAGTGCTTGAATTATTTTCTGCAATGGAAGACAGACTGAGCAAGAAACGATGCTTGGACTTTATCATTGTTGCGTGTGTGTATATATATATATATATATATATATATATATATATATATATATATATCAAGCACACCAGATTGAAAACTGGTACTGTTGTGACTTATGATTCATGCAATTTCAATTCAAAAGTCTTTAATCTATATTTGTCGAGTACTCTCTAGCAGTTTGGATAAACATACCTAAATTCAACATCAAAACTAAATGTTAGCATTCAGCATCAAATCCAGGTTTTCAACGATATAACAATTAAACTGAGAAACATATTTAATTAGAAAATTTTGACCTATAACGAAATCTTATGCAATTATAAATTACTGCAAAACCTGATCAAAAATGTTTCAATTCCACATTTGAGATACAAATATAATTAAATAGAGTCTGGTTTAAGGCAAAAGGCACGGTGTTCCTATCTGCACACAACACTTGCAGCGTGCTGGGTACAAGCGAGACTATACCATGACTATGAGTTGAACCTATATCTTTCTATTAAGA
The DNA here is from genome assembly GCA_019671005.1 of Hibiscus mutabilis. Lineage (NCBI taxonomy): Eukaryota > Viridiplantae > Streptophyta > Magnoliopsida > Malvales > Malvaceae > Hibiscus > Hibiscus mutabilis. The sequence continues at coordinate 8,572,583 of CM033734.1, read as the reverse complement.
ACCTTTTTCATCTCATCAACCTTGTTTACGAGGTTAGTTATCATCTTATCCTGCAACACAATTTTAGCATCTTTCTCCTTCAGTTCTTGCTTCAACCGTTCGATCTCTTTTAAGTGCTCATCGAGTCTATTGGTATTTTCCTTTGTCTCCTCCACGATTTTCTCATCAGTCTCCATTTTGGATTCGGTTGATTCCTTTGCTCTTTCATTTGACGCAACTTCACTGTGTGACTTGCCCTGTGTCGTTTCCTTGTCCGTCTTCAACCTTTTGGATTTGATCAGTTTCTCCTCACCCTCGATTGCTCTTTTATTTGACGGAACTTCACGACGAGAATTGTCCTGTGCCATTTAAAAAATGTTCACCATAATGAAGAACATCATAATGTTGCAGAACGAACATTTGATTATTGATATATCATGAAGAAATTGTGGCCCTGTGAATGAAAAACCAGGGTGAGTCGTAAAAAATATGCACCTTTTCTTCATCGCCTTCCATATTTTCATATGCTTGGTTTGCTTCTTGAGGAGTATTAAAGACAGCAAACGCAGAGTAATGGTGACCTTGAAGCTTCTTAGATGGCTGCCAACAAATGATTCATCATATTAGAAACTTGACAATGATAAGTGAAGATGCAGAAAAGAGAGCTTGAAGGAAGAGAACTTTCCAAAGACCCAAGGCATTAACCAAATCTTTCAACTTTAAAACATCTTTAACATATGTATTTTTTAGCACTTCATCTTTGGAGTATAGAAGAAGATTTTGCATTCGGGACAATATATTTACCCGAGAACAGATTACATAATGAAAGGGTTATTTGAGATTTAGGAATTTAGATCATCTTTCAAGTGCCACGGAAGTGCATTTTATCAGTGTTCGGGAATACACCTTAAATAGCCAGGAAATGCTCTATGAATTATTGGGATGAACAAATTTTCCATATAGAACATCTCTTCACTAGTCTCAATCTTTTAAACATAAGATACGCAACAAACCAGGGTAAAGAAAAGCTAAGCCGAGGATTTCTAAAGAGAAGAAGTTAGAAGATATAATCAACCTTTGGTTCAATTGCAACAGCTCCTGGAATGACTCTGGAAATTTCTTCTCTACGAACATGGACTGGTATTCTGTGCAGTAGTAGCTTCTCCCTTTCCGGTTCAAGTACCTGGTTTTCCAAAAAAAAAGTAAAAATAAATAAAAATGCATAGATGATACGATAAACAATTGAAAATAAAGATAACCAGCAGTCAAATGCCCATACACCTTGAACCAGGGTAACTTCACCAAGTTCTAGCCTAGCAAGAACCAGTTTCATCACAGCACATGCATCATCTAGACAATTATGAGCAGCACCAGGCTTTCGAACTTCATATCCCAGTATGGACTGTAAAAACAATGCACAGAAAGTTAAAAACCTAAAATAAGAATCTAAAACTACCAGTAGACTTTGCCAACTATAGCACTGAGAAAGTTCTTTACTAAGAACTAAGCACTCACTCTTATTTGTGGTTACCCAGAATCAGGGTAAGTATCGCTATGGGTATACTCAATTCATTCTTAGTATATCCATATATCTGGAGGATTATAACTCCATACTCATATCTAAATAAGTGCCGGACATAGGTATCAGATACAAGTACTTCAAGGTAAACAAAGAGTTAGGATAACATAGTTTATGGTCAAGTAGCCAGTAATATGAAGGAATTTTATTGACAAGGCATTCATTGAACAATCTAAACGGCCCACATATATCTGCTTAATTTAAGTAGCCAAAAGGGTAAAACAATGTAGTACTTTCTCCAATAGGTGTGAATCATGCAGGAACAATACATGCAGTATTTCAGGTTCCTTCCATCCGCCCGTTTGTGTTACTTTTAAGGAAAAGAAACTATCTAATACTTACCTTGCACAAGTTATTCAAAGATGGTTTTCTATTGATAGGTGCATCCAAATATTTGAAGATATATGAGGTGTCAATCACTCTCGCATGGTTCATTTTTAACACTGTATCCAGAAAACAGTAACACTTATAGGTTAAGGAAATCATTACTAAGGCTTGATATTGATTCTACCGTAAAATGAAATCAAACTTTTAGCCATTATGCAACATACCTTGCAAGTCATTGTGTAAACTATGTCCCACTAAAATAGTCCCAGCAGATAACAGCTTCTTCATGGATTCCTATGAAATGTTCCATTGCCCAGATAAACAAACCTTGGAGGACCAAGAAACATAAAGATTAGCCATTCTATACCTGTATGTCAGCTACTGAACAAATAACACCATCCAAATCTCCTGCTGCAACTCCAGTAATCTCAGTCCGATAATCAACCTCTGCTTTGTTTGGTTTTACAAGTTCATTGATTTTGACCTGAAAAAAGAACAAAACCCAAAAAAAAAATCAGTTCCATTTTCTCTAGCACAAGACAAATATTTGATAAATACCAATTTACTGCCTTTAGCCAAACAGCTTAAGTAACTTGATGGTACAGTCACCAAATTAGAAATACAGAAGAAGGAAGTGCATAGCAAGTTTTACATTCTTTTGAGGTGGTACTGTGGGAACTAGTTTACAATAAGATTCGGTAGTATCAAAGGTCCTTTTTATAACTCTATAAAGAAAAAAAAACTTGATACATGTAAATCACAATCTACAGCACAAACTCTCACTAATACTTCAGTGCCATCTTCACATAGAACCATTTCACAATCAACAGCAATCATTACATTTGACTTCATTGCCCGAGATCTTTTAGGGGGCTTCATAACAGTCCATCCCTGAGTTTTTAACTGATAAGGATTCTGAAGGATGGATAGAAGCATAAACGAGATGAAGGCAAAAACCAAAAAGAGATAACAGCAACGAACCTCATCAACTGTTGGGAAGGCATAATCAAGGGGATATTGAGGGTGTTCCAGAGTTAAACGAACAAGACTCTGCACTGCCACATAACGAATTAACAAGACCAGTTACAAAATGGTGCTACAGAGCTACTCAAGAAACAGATTTCCTTGGGAAAATGTTATTATACCTGCTCAGGGGATTCATTGTCCAGATATTGTTTTCTAAATTTTTCCACTATGTTCCTATTTGAATGACTTTGCAACACTATAGAGAAAAGCTGCAAACAAGCAAGCGGAAGGAAAAAACATAACATTAACATCCTAAAACCCAGAGTACCAAGCAAAATACGGTGATTGAAAACAATAAGCAATCATGAATTTACTTTCAAATCCTCGTCTTTAGTAAACGTCTTAAGAAACGATACTAAGACATCATTGGACCGCCTTGAAGGATCACTCAAAGAAGCACCAAATTTTTTGTCATAAGTTTTCAAAAAATCCTTCCATCCTCCTTGTGTTCCTTCCAGTCCTCGCTTTTGAACTAACTTCACGAGCTCAACAAGAACCTGTTCATAAAATCTGAACTCAAGTAAAAATGTAACATTATACTTTCAAAAGGAAGTACTTCGGTTAATCCACTTTGCTAAAACCAAAGGACTTGCAAAGCCAAATTTAGCAAACATGCGGAAACAAACTGCAACGCTGCAATGACAAATGGAAGTTAACAAATATATATTGAAACGCTTGACCTTTTTCTCGGTCGTTTCAAGTTTCTCGTCCATTAGTAATCCAACAACAGAGAGGAGAGATTGAAGGAGGCGGAAAGGGTATCAAATAACGGCAGTGTAGATGTGTCCCGGGTCGCTATTCGCAGTATCGGCGCCGTCCACCACCTACAAAGACCTCGATAGCGGGGTGAGCAAATTTCACAACAGCAGCGAAACGTCGGACGCAAATATTAGTGTAACAGAAAATAGCGGCAATAACGGTCCGCTAACCTATAGCAGAGTGATGCAGAAGCAGAGAGCTCAAAATGTCATGACTCGAGGGGAAAAATTCAAATTGAGTTCAGGGTTTCAAATTTTACCTAAGGAAACTTGGCGGCGGGATGTGTGAAGAGAGATTGATTAGAGTAGGCGGTTCAACCGGGTCTGTTTAAATTGAATAGAGAAGGAAATAGTTAAACTTAAATGGTTAAATATCGCATATGGTCCTAAAATTTGTTTAACATCTAATAATAGATTTGTGATCATTGAATCTAATCACCCTATTTTATTTTTTAGAAATTAGTCCCTTTATTTTTTATAATCACTGCTATTTAACTCATTTAGTTGTCTAATTTGGATTAAGTACTTGGTACAATTCTTTTAACTCTTGATCTTGTTTAAAGGGTGTACCGTTTCATCTTACTAAAGGACAAAGCTACACGAACTCGAGTCTTTTAAGATAAATATTATCCTCTTTTCTACTGAAATCATTTGTTGGATTCAGAATTAGAACATATTTTAATCTATAAAAAGTAGTATTATATCAAATTAATTTATTAATGATCCATTTTATTCTATACACTAATGTTAAGCATAAAAATAACTTTTTTGACATTATTATGAAGTATATTAATAGTATAATTTTTAAAAATTGGAATCATTTAATTTGGTAAATAGAAGTGTAAAATATGAACTACCAAATTACAAGCTAGTTTATGAATTGAAAATAAAGTTGCTCGAAAATTGTAACTCACTTTTTAGTATGAATTAACATCAGTCAAACCAGGTGCGGAGCCAGAAATTTATTTAAGAGATGTCATTTTCTTAACAATATTTGAGGGGTTAATTATTTATAACGATGTATCATTTTAATTATAAAAAGGGTATTATTTTATTTATAAAAGGGGTGTTATATATATATTATTTTAATTTATATATATTATATAAGAAAAACAAATTTTCAAAAAAATTTGGGTTGTCCATGCATACATGTGGCTCCGCCCATGAGTCGAACAGTTATATCGTTTGCCTTGCACATAATTTAGTTTTACAATTTAATGAAATTTTGATGTTTGTTTATTTAATCGTAAGTAAATATCAAATGGAAAAGGGATTAATAATCTCTGTAAGAAACTCGATAAATGAAGAGATTGGGTAATCAATGTAGCATTATAATCTATTGGACTATTTGAGTATCGGCTTAAATTGGGCTGATCGTAGGCTTTTTGGTGGCCCGTAGGATTTGAATAAATAAGGTTAATAAAAATTTCGGCGTCCCCTACGATTTGATTAAAGAAGGTTAAAAAAACATTTTGGGGTCCATAGGATTTGAAAATTAAGGTTAAATTAATAAAAAAAAGAGATATAGTTTATAAATTCGTCATACCTGTAAGTATGAGTTACCTTATTAATTTTCCTTATTTTTTTAAGATATTTATTAGAAAGTCTTGTGAATAATTAATTTTCTTTATTTTTATTGACAATAAATAAAATAATTTCTAGTACAAGACTCTAGGTTTCGAAACATGCAAAGCAATTTGCACTTGTATTATTTTATAGTGCATGCAATTATCTCCAGTATACGTAAGAATCTAATTACTTAATAGACCATTGAAAAAGGAAATGTAATAAAAAAATATTAACACTTGCTCAAGGAAAAAGCAAAATCTACTTTGAGGTCTCAAAATTAGTTAATAATTTAAGCTTTTAGGTAGATCTTTGAGTTCATATAATAAAAAAATATTAACACTTGCTCAAATTAAGATATACATGTTTTTATTATATTGTAATTACTAATTTTTTTTTTCGGTCTCAAGGTGGTTTTGCATGTAATTACCAAGTACGATAATAGCAAATGAACCATAAACTCTTCACCATTGACTAACACAAAGAGATGGACAATGTGTGGAGCATTCCTTTCGCAAGTCTTCGTGTTTAATGATGATGCCTTGCCTTGTACAACATCTTGCGTGCACCCACAAAAAAAAACAACCTATATTTGCCATGATTACATCCATCGATCCCAAAACAACTCATTGCCTCTTTGACATGCAATCATGCTTCATTATTTTCTCACTTTCCATCCTCAACAAAAACATAACTAATGTGCTTGTCTAGAAACATGTTGATGCATAGTTGGATAGTCAAAATTCGGTTTGAAAAATATAGTTATCAATGTCTGTATTATAAACCTTTCATTTCTGTTTGAACATTTCAGTCAAAGTTACATAGCCGTGAGTGTGGGTGTGATTCGATTGGGTATTAGGTTCATATTTATGTTGTTGATGGAGTGGATGACAATAAAATCAGAGGGAAATCAATTTTGGGTTATTTGAACATACAAATATATTTATTAATGTAATAATTAGTTTTAGGTCAGATGTTGATTTTGTAATTTAACATGTTTAAAAGAAAAAACAAAAGCATATTGTCAGATCTTCTTCTTAAAAGACATATATGATAGGATGTACAGTATCATCACATATATATCTCAAGACCTACTTTCTTTTCCTTTATAATGTGAGATTAATGTCATCGTCTATTCGTCTCTTTCGAGAATGACAATATTATGCATATGCTGAATTATGCATCAGAGGCCTTTAGTCTTTCTGTCTCATTCCAATAACCTTGATTTTATTAAAAATGATAAAAAAAAAGTATAATCTGGAAATTTTATTAAAAATTTACGATATTTTTCGGAAAAAGAAAAACCAAGTTAAAGGTTTTGTTGGAATTCAATGTTGAAAAATAGGCTAGGCAATATCATTCAAAATTAGATTTTGCTGGATAAGACTGCTCTTTTGGACTCACCTTTGGCTAAAAATAGATAAATAAATTATATAATACTTAAAGTTTTTGTAATCTTTTCAAAATTTTTAATTGAAGGTAATATTTGAACACTTTCAAATGTATGGCATTTAAAGAATGTCGACCATTGGTGGGTTAGCAGTAAAATAACGTGGAAATATTCAAGTTCAAGAAGTGGTGTCATCTTATATATATATTTTTGGTTGTGAGACTCTGTCTTAACTAATACGTATTTACCCGCGTAGCACAATTAATTTTAGTGGGTGAGTCTCCCAACAGGTATTTTCTACATTTACAAAACCTTGAACTTAAGATCTGCTTAAACGATACCAAGCTGCTTACCATTTTGACCAACTCCGTTGATAGTGTCATCTTATATTTTTGGTGGAGCTGACATGCAATTTTATCATTGAGCGAATTTAAAGTTTTTTTAATATTTTTTAAAGGGATTCAAGCAAAAAATTTATCGGAAAATTATTATAAATATAACGTTCATAAAATTTAAAAAGTACAAATACTATATTGGAGTATTTTGTTAAAATATAAATATATCAGAATAAAATTATTTTTTTAAATATAACTTAAAGTTAGATAAAAATTCTATGCCCCTTTTGGTGTTCCTTTTGTGCCATAACACTAAAAAAAAATCAAATTTTAAGTCACAACCTTAAATTTTAAATCCTAAAACCTAAGCCTTACACCTTACACTTACACTCTAAACCCTAAACCTTAATCCTAATTCTATTTTTTTAATGATGAACCTAAAAGCGACAGACTATTTATACTCCTTAAAGTCGCATGACAACTTGATTGTGGAGTTTTCTATACCACCATTGTATCTATAATAATCCTAAAGGAAAATGTATAACAGAACCGTATCCGGTATCAAAACCCGGAGCAAAAAGAGCGTATAATGCAAGGAGTAAAAAGAAAGAAAGTAAACAAGTTGGTAAAAGAAATTTGATTCCAAAGTCCAAACTGTATAGAAACCTTTTCTTTTTTCCTGCAAAACATTAAAGACATTGGAAACGATGGGGAATTATATATTTACTAAAAGTATTTTCTTCAAACTGAAAAGGATGTGATTATTATATAGGAGTAATAAACACAAGGAAAAAGAAGGTCTGTTTTGTTGATATTTATGATATGTAGCTTCTGCTCTTCGTATCTTCAAAGTTTCAGACACTGCCAATATATTCAAAGGACCTCAGCTGCAGCAAAATTTAAAGACAATCTCAGAATATTTTGCTTTTTTTCCCAATGACCGAAGAGCTTTTATTAAGAATTAATGGGGGTTTTACTTAAAAAGGAGGATTATGTAAAAGTTTAGGCCATTTTGCATGAAAAAAAACCCTAATACTGTCGACAGCACCAGACTAAATAGATAAGAAACGCAAAGCACTATTTTCGCTGTTTAATAACGAAAAGAACGTCAAAATTCCAATAGATTTTTTTTATTGTCACTAAGTTAAAGATTTCGCAGGTCAAACTCAATTTTTAAAATTCGATTTTATGCATAAAATTTAAAATATTAGGTATATTGATTTTTAATCTATGTGCTGAGATTTGGAACTTAATTATCTACTTTAAATTAACATAATTTAGCATCTTATTTTTATAATATTATTAGAATGTTCAAATTGACAATTAGTGCTTGCAAAAAAAAAAAATTGACAATTAGTTGTTTCTTGTAAAGTGGTGACTGGATTTCTTTTTAATTATAATTCAATCACTTAATTACGGTCACGTGAAAATATTGTGAACCATGTTTAACCAATAATAAATTTATATGTCATTCAAATGTCAAAGTTGTTTAAAACATCAATTTCATCACTTTGACAATATTATCAATTTGGACCAGTAATGACATTATAAAATAGAGTGGTCAATTATGCCGAGTTAAAATAGTGTAATTATATATTAAATTTTAGAATAATAAAGGGACTAGAAGCATGATTAGACCAAAAAATTATAATGAGTAATTGACTAGTAAAAGCTAATATACTAAAAAGACTTAAACTACGACTCTTTCAATTAAACCCTTCTTCTAAAAAAAACACTAAATAAGCTCTCGTTCTTTGATTTTTATGCATGGAAACTCTTAATTTTAACTAAAAAAAACCTAAATCCCCATATTACAAACACTAGTCTTACGATATTAAACTACCAACAGTCATTTATTAAGAGGTGTAGCTAAAATATTTTTATGGGTCGAATTTAAATTATAAATTTCTACGAGAGTTGAGATATAATTTTACTATTGTATTGACTTTTAACTTTCTAATACAAGCATTTCAACTTTTGACCCCATATTTACATGCAAATCTAACTGATTAATTTTATTTTTGAAAAGAAGCCACTAGTTTTATTAACGAGAAAAAAACCAAAATTAAAATAAGGGTTTACAAACTAGCGTTGTAAACTAAATAAATATTTTGGACATTCTCCTAAAACTAGCCACTTTAGACCAGACATGAACCATACATAAAAAAGGTTATAAACCCATCCAAAATACTCGATCAAAAAATAGATACGAAACCTGACTGCATCGGCAAAACGAACCACAAGACCACTGAGAAAACGCAAACCAGAGCCAAACACCGTGAGAAACTCTTCACAAGCGCAAAACGCGTATCCAAATTTAAACTGAAGGTCTAGAGTATGGAAGATCAACAAGATTACAAATAAGCGCTATTTTGATTAGTCGTCGCGTCGTCAAATCCAACCATGATAAAAATATGAAATAAATTTAAGTGATTAATTGTAAGATAAAAATAATTAAATACAACAATGATGTTAATTAGGATTGTAGAAGAAAGGGTACTATACTTTGGTGTTGATATAAAACATTAAACTACCAATCAAGATAGAGAAAATATTCAAAATAAAAACATAAATGAATTGATATATTTAATATAAACAAATAAATGCCCTTTTAAGATGCATTGGTAGCAAAATAAATTTATTGTTTGCAAGTTATATAAAAGTAGTCTAAAATCGAAATAATGCTATTGAAAGTTGAAACACTATTCAACTAGTTCACCCGTATTTCATTATAATTATTTAATTTTAGCTGTTGGTTAAGTATTTATGTTCTGAATTCATAATTTTACCAACTGTAATATGATGTTATCAAATTGATATTTTTCATATCCATAAAAATAATATAATTATTTATACAAGAGGTTGCAACCGATGAAAAAAATAGATTGTGCGTATTAAAATTTAAACCTTAACACTTAAAAGAAAATTAAGGCTTAACTAAAAAATGAGTACCAAATTATGTATCTTTTTTTGCAATATGTGCCTAAGATATTTTTTGATCGAAATATGTACTTAAAATTTTTTTGTTGTTGAAATATGTGCTTAAAGTTTCATTTGATATTTAGTCATTTGAGGGGATTTTATTAGTTTTAATAGAAGCAAAAAATATATATTTTATTTTGCTATATCCGTGGATTACTTATCCTTACGAATCGAAATATCAGACGAAATAGAATGACTTTAGAATGATTTGTTTTATTTAACCGATGTGTCAAAAAAATAAATAATTACACAATTAACAATTACAAGTAAATTAATATTTTTTACTATTTTACTATTTAAATATAAATATTCAAATTGAATAGAAAATTGAATTTCATAATTTAAATGGTAAGGTAATTTATTTAATTAAATTATTAAATTAACCTATTTTAGCAAAAAATATTTTAAGCACATATTCCAGTAAAAAATAAAACATTAGGCACATATTTCAGCAAAAAAATACTTTAGGCACATATTGCAAAAACGAGACATAGTTTGAGCACTTATTTTGTAGTTAAACTTAAGAGATTTATTTATTGATCGAACGGTTAAGAATGTTCATATTGTCCTATTTTGTAAGAGTTTAAATCTTAACATTAATATTGAGAATGAGATTACTTGTTTACTTAATAAAAATTTTAAAATTAGTTATGTTATTTTTTAAGAGTGAGAGTATATTAATGATTAAACGAGAGACATAATATCATTTGAACTGAAAATTTCGAATCCTTCGACCATTACTAATATTTAAAGATGTTTATTCTTTAAAAATAGTTCTATTCGATGTAAGATTTACGTTTGTAGTTTTTCTTTTTTTTGTTTCAAATAGGTTAGGATAAATCATTTAGGATTTATATTAAATACATTTACGGTAAATTTTTTTCATAAGTGTCTTAATTTTATGGTTTAAAATTTAGTTTGCGCTTTATAAATTTAATTTTAGGTGTTTAATATTTATTGTTTATGATTAAAATTTAAAATTTATATATTATAATTAAAGATAATATAATTATGAATTTAAGTTTTAATCTTTAAAACTTTAAAATTTAATCTTAATTTAATGTTCCGAAAGAGAGGGAAATTTTGGGGAATATGGGAGTTAGAATATGATAGTATGAATTTATAATTATATAAATTCAATATTTTTTAACAGAAATATAAATCAATAAATTAAATGATAAGATATTTGTTAAAAAAATTACTATTTTTGAAACAGTGAATAAGTTGAAAGTGACCCCTCCCTCGCTAACGTTTTTCTTTTTTGTAATTTTAAATTTATTTTCTTTTTTTTTCATCCCCGAACAGGACAAATCCCGGTTTTAATTTAAACGGTCAAACTCCTCTTAAATTTAAAAAGGCCCGCGTTAATCGGCGAGTTGATCTCACATTCAGTAAAGTCCCGCCCCCTTGAAATATGGTGAGTGTTAAAAGAAAGTGTAAGCCACGAATATTGATCTGAAGGTGGTTTCCGAACAAAGTTACAGAAAAGGCGAAATCATGATACGCTTCTGTAGGAACAAACAATGTACGAGAAATTGTCGATACGTATCGGCTGAAATCAAATACGTATCAGAATCAGAAATTCCCTTTGCTTTCCTTCTTTTTAATTATTTCTTTTTAAAAAGATTTAACTCTGGAGAGATACTTTATTAAGAAAAAATAATCGTTCTGATAAATAATAAATTAGTATTTTTTTACATGGAAAAACTCGCGGAATGTGCATATGCATAGGCTAAGCTGTCCTATTTTATTTTTATACTTAATATTCTTTTACTACTTGCTATTTTATTTTAAATTTGTATATGATAACTAATTTATATTTTACCATAAAAAGATAATAAACATTATTAATACAAAAGTCGGGTCCGAACTCATGTAAAATAAAAATAGATAAATATCTTTAATCACTCGATTATTTTTTTCAATCAATGAACAGAAACCCATGATCCCATATACGGCCATCCATGGGTTTGAATTGAAGGGAAACATCTTTTTCTTTTTACTTGAAACAGGTAAAATTGAAGTTATTATCATTTTTTCATTGTAAGGATATGCAAATTTGATTTTATTTTGTTGGTTTCTTTGCTTTTCTGTGCTTGAAAATGGCCGTGCCTGCTTAAATATGTGCTTCAATGGAACTTTTGAAGAGGATTGACTGTGACTGATAAAGATGACAAGTAAAGACGGAGAAGCAAATAACAACAATAATAAAAATGCCTAGATTTAAAGATGAAAAAAAAAATCGAACTTTTGTATTTTGGTTTGCATTTGAGTTTCGAGATTAGTTAAGGAAAGAAAACTAAAGATCCACAACCTTACTTGAACAGAATCTGTTATATAGGCTTGTACCTCTGTATCCTTGAGTTATAAGGAGACAGGATTCCAAAAAAAACTAAAGATCCAGATAATTTAAAAAAAATAAAGATCCAGATTCTGTGGACATAAATAATAATAATAAAGGAAATAAAGAAAAAGGGTCAAAGCGTGAATAAAACCTTTCACTTACTCATCTCTTTCTCTCTCATTCTAACTTCCTCTCTCTTTTGTTTTTTTTTTTAATAAAAAATATTTCTTTTCATCTTCTTCTTATTGTGTTTACTTACTGATGAAAGAGTGAAAAATGAGGTTGAGATTTGTTGTGTTTTTCATGGTATTGTTGCTATTATAATGAAAGGTTAATTCTTTTGCTGCTTCTTAGAAAAGCTATGGTTCTGCAAGCAGAAGAGACACAACAACACCAACAGATTCAAAGCCCGCCATTGATTCTCGAGGGGCTGTTATGTGAAGAAGAAGATTTGGGCGATTCTGGTTTTGAAAGTGAAACTGAAACCGTGAAAAATGAGACATTTGTTGTACCTTTGTTCCTTAATGAACATGATTTGTTCTGGGAAGACGATGAGCTAATCTCTTTAATGTCTAAAGAGAAACAAACCCATGTTAGAAATATTGATGTTTGTTCAGACGAGTCTGTAGTTTCCGCTCGTAAAAAAGCTTTGAACTGGGTTTTCAAGGTTAAGGCACACTACGGGTTCAATGCCTTGACCATGGTTCTTGCTGTTAATTACTTCGATAGATTCATTTTAAGCTTTAAGTTCCAAAAAGACAAGCCATGGATGGGACAATTAGCTGCTGTGGCTTGTTTGTCTTTGGCTGCCAAGGTTGAGGAAACACAAGTGCCACTTCTTTTAGACCTCCAAGTATGCGTCTAATGCCATCAAAATCATAGTCCCAAGTTGTGTTTCTGAACTTGTTATTGAGTAAATAAAGTTGGGTTTTTTGTGTGTTTCTTTTCTCTTCTTTAGGTGGAGGGAGCAGAGTATGTGTTTGATTCAAAGACCATACAAAGAATGGAGCTTTTGGTGTTATCAACTCTGCAATGGAGGATGAAACCTGTGACACCAATTTCCTTCTTTAATCATATCACGAGGAGACTTGGATTAAAGACCCGTTTGCATTGGGAGTTCCTTTGCAGGTGTGAGCGTTTGCTTCTCTTCCTCATTACTGGTGAGCTTTTGTTTTCCATTACTAATCAAAAAGCTTCTTGTTTTCATGGGTTCTAACTTAGGTTTCCGATTCAATTTTGATCCAGATTCAAGGTTCATGCTTTATGTTCCTTCTATCTTAGCTGCTGCAACAATGCTGCATGTCATTAAAGAGGTTGAACCATGCCATTATCTTGAATATCAGAAACAGCTCATCGGAGTGCTCAAGACTTGTGAGGTTTGTACACAATTACTTGCAGTGTCTCTATTTAACTATGTTGGAACTTCATTTTCCATTAGTTAATTGTGGTCTTGTTTCGATAGGATAAAGTAAATGCCTGCTATGGGCTCATCTCGGAGTTACTAGAGAGCCAGTACAAAGGAAACCAAGGCCACAAAAGGAAGCATAGATCAATACCGAACAGCCCTAATGGTGTCATGGATGCATCTTTCAGCTGTGATAGCTAGGATGATTCGTGGGTCATGACATCTTCGGTCTCGTCGTCACCACAGCCACCGTTCAAACGAAGTAGAGCTCAGGACCAGCAAATGCGGCTACCTTCACTAAATCGTATGTTTGTGGATGTGCTTAGTAGCCATCGATAAATCATTCCTTGGTCGTAATAATTAGTACTGTCGGGCATGTTATTAAAAATCCCCCTTTTGCAAATTGGTAGTAATCGTTCTTGGATGTGCAATTGATGTGTTTCATAACTTATTCCTTGTCGTTTATGGCCAAATTTTCTAACATGGATTAGAGATGTATTAGTATCTGCTAAATTCCACTTTGATTCTTCTTTGGAGGTCAGTTGGGAGCTGGCAAATCGTTACGAGAGCCTCTTTATGCTATGGTTTCCGATTCTTCTAATGTATTGCTTGGAAAGAACATATATCCAGGGCAGCCTCTTTATCTGCATACATCTATATTGTTTTTAGTCATTTATCTCAGAATTCATGTGAAAATCAAACTAAGATCAAGGTAGGCAACCCAAGTCAGAACTGTCTTGCAACTTTTGTGCTTTTGGGGGCTAGGCAGATGAATCTTGTCCTTGGAAATTTGGGATTGAAAAAAAAATTCAGGGTTAAACAAAGCAGCAAAAGTCCCTAGAGAACAACAATCAAATTCCCACTAGCAGCCAGCAGGCAGAGTTTCCCACCATCAACCTTAACTATGGCATTATGACAAAGTTATCCTCTGCCAAGCTTTTTAACCTTTTTAGTCCATAACCATTTTAGCTCTTAATGGTCTTTGATATCTTTTTACTGGCAAAAAACAATAGCTGTCATCTGGCCCTATTACCTATCATGACTGCTTTTTTCCTTGTTTGCATGTCTTTCGACCTTTTCATTTCAGTAACTTTCTTATTTTGTCATTTTGAAGCTTGTGGTCGTATATTTTTGGATTTGGCACAGCTAGTCTGCAACTGTATGTAAGATTCCAAGGCTTAGACATTACATTGGTAATGAACTTTGGTTGCACCGATGATTTTAGTAAATATGTTCACAGTTTGTGATAAGCAAATTGATTTTGCATAGAGCATAATGTTTAGGAGTGAACTGTTTTCTGATTTCATTTTGACTTTGCATGAACATTAGCATCAGTCATCAGAAAGTGTCACGCGGCGGGAACTTGTGTCCCGAATGCAAGAAAGGACAAAAATGAGAGAAAAGGTTTTTGTAGTGCAGCTTTGTTGTTCAAGCAAACTTGAAAAGCTTATAGGTGAAGAAAGTGGTGATTTGGAGAAAATGGGCGGGCAAAATCAATAGATGTGTAAGGCTTTTTCGTTTTTGAGTATGTCTTTTGTGCCTTGTGGTCCATTTTCCCTTTGCTTTCAAGTTATTGGTTTTGACAGTCTTCCCATTTATCACCATCTTCAAGTTCTCTGCTCTTACTTTGCTTGAGAGGATTTTTACTTTCTTTTCCGTTTATAACCTTCGATGTATGTTATAATCACTTCCGAAACATTCTCATGTAGATTTGATCTCATACCTGAGAAAAAGTACCTTGTTTGCTTAAGATTTGATCCATTTCACCAGACTTCTCATGCATTAACGGATAAAATCAAGCAACTAATATAATGGAAAGTACATTATGCAAGTCCGAATTCAAATTCAACTTTCTGCAATTTTTTTTACTCGTAAGTTTCGCTGCAACATGTACGTAGTAGGGAAGAACAATGCATGTTTACCAAATACGAAAATAAAGCATTACAGATCATATTTCACGTTTATGATCTTGACCCGTTCTGTGATTCATATCGTTATTCATGTTTATACGAGCGACATGGAAAAGAAATATTAAAACGGCACCTACACACTAATTTAAGGATTGGCAGAAGGTCTTCCTTTTCTCATATATCATTGGCCCTGTTTTTTTTTTTTTTTTGATCAATAAAAAGGAAGATTCATTCAAAGCACCAAAACAGCCAATCGAGGAACAACCAAACAAGTCATGTATTCCCCATGCAACCTATATAGGGTAAACAAAACACGACACAAGCAAGGGGAATGAGGATAATCCGCAAAGGAAAAGCGAGGGCTGACACCCAGTCCAGAAACAAAACAACAACACATAGAAAAAAAGGTCAAAGCACAGGGATGGCACAAGCGTCTCTGACTACAACCGTGCGAGAGCTCCGTACGGAGGCAGGCTCCCTCTCCCGAAAGGATAGATGGTCTTGTCATCACAGCCGATGTAGGAGAAAAACCAACCTTGGTAAAACCACCGGTGATCATCAAAGAAACCTTAAAAAGGTTCATAAAATGAGAGTCGCCCATAAAACAAAACGACCAACGAACCACTTTAACAATCCAGGTCATAAGATCACATAACCCTGTAGAATTTAAGATGATCCTAGGGAAAGGAAAAAGATCCATTGCTATGCTTCGATCCTTCCACCGTTCGAAAATAGCAGGAAAAAGAGGGATCATTGACATTGCGGATACCCCTGGTAAGGGATATCCGCAAGCTTTTGACTTCTCGATTTAGGATAGAACCTCCCAACCTCTCCCATATTCGCCCCAGTAGCATTTTGGGTCTTGCTAGGATCGTCAAGGATCATCTTTTTTTCATTGCCAGGACCATCTTCCAGGTAAATCAACTCACCTTTTCTTTTGAGATGTTCATGTTAAAGAGGCATTGTACAATGATATCCCCTCCCCCAGACAATGCCCTTTGGGTAAAACTCGTACAGTTATCTTACTGAACCATTAAATTAAAAGAATTAGAGGGGTAAAGACCGGATAAAACCCTACCAGTATTGACTTGGGAGTTGTCCCTATTATCTTTTGATAATTTCGAGGTAGCCTTAGTCTCTTTCTTCTTTGATGCATCCTAGGAATCTCCCTTTTGACAGTCAATCCCGCAAATCTTGAACTTAGGGGTGGTAACCTTCTTTTGACCCTTAGACAATTCACTGCCAGTTGTGGCTTCTGAGGGCTACACATTGACCAAGAAAAATTTTTCTATCGAAACTACCAAAGACAAAACAGATTTCTCCTCGATGGTTGGGTCAGCAATGAGAAACAAAATCGCCCTACTTCCGTGGAGATAGTCGGCCGAAAAATTGTAAACACGAGCGACGATAAAGCCTGCTAAACTGCTCGTCAGTGCACAAAGCTCGGAAGCACCAGAGAAGTCGTCGCCTCCTTCACCCAACGCAGCTATGCCAGCTTCTACCCATCACCCGGTCCTGGAAAAGCCACCGTTGGTCGACTCAAAACGAATCACAACCACTATTTTCACGATCCGGGAGGCCTGTATTCTATATCTCTCTTCCTTACATCGTGAAAGACATGTACCACCTGCCTAACACCGACCCTGAGAAGCCTCTTGCGGGAACTCCATAACCCAGCCATCAAAGGTTTTATCACGTTGTTCGTTCTACAAAAATATCTGGCCGTATTCCTTCCCCAAGAAACTTCCCAAGCGAACCACACTTCTCTGTCCCACAGCCACTCGCTTTCACCCAGCTTCCTTCACCAACTCAAACACTCTGGAGGAAGGACGAGGCCTCTCGCCGGAGAATGTCCACACAACGGAGAAAACTTCCGAGCAGGACCTGTAATATCCCAAATTTTAGCTAGTGACCAAAATGTAAATTTTGAAAGTTTAGGGGTTAAAGTATAAACTTTGAAAAAGTTTGAGGACTAAAGTGTAAATTTGTCCAACAAGTGATTTTATTCAGTATAAGAGTGAATCGGATCGAAATAGGTACCTTAATATCGGTTTTAAGAATTAAGATGCAGAAAAAGGTCCCGAATTTGGATGAAATGAAATTGTTAAGCGTGCTCAAGCCATAGAAATACAAGGATGAGTGACCTTCCGGAAGGTGCCATAAAAGTGTTTCTGATCGATATTTTGGACTCATTAAGAGTAAAGAATATTCGTATGAATTTACGATAAAGGATTTCTAAGAGAAATTTTTCTTTTTGAAGATTTTCGATAATTATCGGGATAATAGACTGAGTTAAGAAAACTTAGTTTAAGTCATTAAGGAATGAAGTTTTTATGAGATGAAAATGTTTATTTCCCGAATATGGAAATATAAATTTTTTGAAATAAATCTGATAGTTCAGAAAAGGTAAAATCGTAGTAGAAGTATTTTACGAATACCGAGAAATCAGATCGAATTGAAATTTTAAAGACAGTTCCAAAGATTATGGGAAATTTATAAAATATTATTTTATGAATATTTTATTGTTGGATGGATTCTAACTAGATTTAGTTAGACTATGATATAGTGGCTATAAAGCTTTAAAGTTAGTAGGAAGAAAATTTGGAAATCATATTGAGTAATATTCGAATATTTGGAGCAAATAAAATGCCATAAATAAATATCTAAGATATTTATGACGGAGGATGGTTGGATTGAAACCAAATTAGTTCAATTTTAATGGAATGACAATTTTCAAGACTTGTTGTAAATAAAGACTAATTGGAGGGCAAATTGGACATTTGCCATGGATGACATTTTTGAAATATTTTGAAACATTGAGGGAAATTTTTAAAGGTGAATAACACTTGGATTTGATCATGGCCATTGATTTTTGATAAGATTAAATATCGGCCTTTGGATTAAAAGGGTAAATTAGTAATTTCACTAATTAAATGAATTTTAAATTCATTTAACTTTAACATGTGGATTAAATAAGTAAAAGACGAACCAAATTTGTTCATCTTTCTTGAAATATTTCGGACTAAAGGGAGAAAAATTTTTCAAGCTCGATTCAAGCCCCGAAACTCGACTTTCAGGTAATATCTTCAACTACAAAGTTATTCTACTGTTCAAGCTCTATCTCTTGATGTTAATAATTCATGGAAAACATGCTTGATTGATGATAATTTTGCATGAGAATAAATTAGGGTTTATGGAAAAAAAGTTTGGGGCTTTTGGAATTTTATGATTCCATGATGAAATTTAAGTTGGAAACAAGTTGTTATGATGATAAAATCATGTTTTTGAGTTGGGATTTAAACCCTACTGTTGCGCGTAATAAGTGCTACGCAATTGTGCAAGTATACACGTCGCAAGTTATAGTATAAAAGATATCGTCTCCACAGGGATTGGTGCCACTTCAAGAATCTAGTCTCTTGCACTGTAAAAAGTAAAAACACAAGTAAAGGATTATCGAAGTTTAACTAATTACTAATCTAGAAAGCAATAAAATAAAATAAAAGATGAATTCAATTGAGAGAGATAGGCTAGGTTATCGTGAGTTGAGGTGTGATAGCCGATTGGATTGTCTTGGTAAAAGAGTGCATGGGCAACTCGATTGCCGTGGCGACTTGCTGTGGGGTTGCCTTGGCAACTAATTGATGGTTGCTTGGGCGACTAGTTGGGCAACTACTTGGGCGATCAAAAGCAACTTCAAGGTTCGGCGGAGCGTTCTTCAATGGTTTCTTCTTATCCCTAAGTCGAAACTCTAGCTACTTGTGCATGCCTTGATAATACATCCTGCGTGAACCAAGGGTGAACAACAACCAATCTTGCGCTCCTCTTAGCCGTTGAAATCCTTAACTTATTCCTAAGCCGGATTAATCTTCACCATCATTGGATTGCATAAAAGATCATATTCATTCGTTTCTTGAATCTAACTCTCCCGATATTAGATAAATGGATGAAATCACGAGATCCTCTCCCAATTCACTCGCAAACAATAATAAGAATCAAGAATGAATAAACCTTGAAATAGAAAAGTGCAAACTCTTATTACCTAAACAAAAACCAATAGTTTCTCACAACCACAAAACACAATAACCATAGCCAAGTAAATTTAGTTCATGGCTAGGTTCCAAAGAAACACAAGATAATTAATCCCTAGCATGAACCCAATCGAACAAAGATGAAGGAAGAGGCTTGTCGAAATCCTCCTTGCCCTTGATGCTTGTCGAAAATTCTCTCCTCTTGCCCTACTTGGACTTGCCGAAATTTCCCTCTTGCTCTCTCTCTTGGAGTTGTCGAAATTCCCTTGCTATTTATAGGGTTAGGCCAAAGTCCTTCTTTGAGGAGGAGTTTGATTTGGAATTAAATTATCTTTAAAGAATATAATTCTTTATTATAATTTTATTCCTATTAGAACTTCTCCTATCCTCTTGGAATTTAACTCTTCTTTAATCTCTGCATGGCAATCAAATTCCTTTGGGCTTGGACCTTGCTCCATGTCATCTTGGGCTTGTAAAATCATGAATTTCGACATCCATATTGCTTTTGGTCTTTGTCGACAAATGCCATGGCAACTGCTCAGCGTCTCCTTCATGCACCGCCCGCGGCAACTAGCTCGGCATTGCTTTGGCAAGTGATCCTGCACATACATACACAAAAACACACCAAAGCAGCATCTATTTCCACAAAAATCACCAAGTTATGTAATCAAGCTCAACAATTGAAGAAATCATGGATTAATGCATGAATGGCTAACTATGCAACTATTATGAGCCTAAGTCTAACAATAATATGAGTAAAAGGGTAAGAAAAATAGTACTTTTGAACACTTATCACACCCCCAAACTCGAACTATTGCTTGTCCTCAAGCAATGCAAACTCATAATTACCCGCCAAGACTTCAAATTTTCACAAACTTAGCTTTGAACTTGATTTCAATTCTCTGAACCGGGCACAAAGTATGATTGGCTTTTTATTTTTCGAAAAATCGAGGAGTTACTCGGAATCAAACTATAATGCTTGTGAGTGTGTGCGGAGTTGTGTGCAAGTTGATTTTTCGGATTCTATGCAAACAATAGGTTTTCAAATTACTTGATGGGTTCTTTTTAACATGTTTTAACTAGAGCCAATTTCGGGCACCTCTAGTGTTTTATTTTTAGTTTTCTTAAGTTAATTTAATCGACTAGAGCCGGTTTCGGGCACCTCTAGTTAACCGAAAAAAAAATTAACGCCTCCTAGAGCCAGTTTCGGGCACCTCTAGTGATCAATTTTTTTAGCGTATGCTAGAGCCAATTTCGGGCACCTCTAGCATTCATCCAATTTTTATTCTAATCCCCAATTAGTTAATTATCAACCTAAGTTTACTAGAACTCCTTAAATCAATCAAACCACAACAGTGTTTCATCAAATTTAGCATCATAGTAAAATTCTAAGTTTTTCATGGTTATCCTAGAATAAAAATTCTATCAATTAAGTGCATTGGTAAAGTCATCATTGAATATTCATCAAATCTAAGCAATTCTTGTTCCAATTTAAAGGCATGGCAAGCAATTTATGTATCCTAAATGTAATGCTTAAGATTAATGTAACTAAACATGGTAATTACTAATAACAATCCCCCAAACTCGAGTGAGGCATTGTCCTCAATGCATGCATAAAAATAACGAAAAATAACAATAAAAATAAAAATGCATACGAGGACTTACTCCGAGAGTTCGTCATCGTAGATGATTAGTTTCCTTCTAGTTGGCGTCTTGATTTTCTTGCTTGAACGCAATGGTTGTTTTCTTGTTGCCGGTGGTGTCTTTAGCTTTGGTTGCCGTGGCATCTTCAGGGTTGGTTGCCGTGGCATCAGCTTGTGCATGCATGAAGTAAGTTGTCGCGCATCTTCTTCATTGGTTGCCGGGCAATGATCTTGGCAGTAAATTTCCTTAGCATAGTAGTTGTGAGTCTTGTTGTGAAAAAGAAAATAAAGAAAACCTGAAAACTAAAGATAATGAAGAAAAAATAAAATATCTCCTAAAATTAAAAATAAAAATAAAAAGAAAAAGAAAAAGGAAATACTGAGAGGAGAGCATGCTCATGCATCTCCTAAGTTGACCACTTCCTTGTTACGTTCCACATGGGCACCATTGTAGTGCTTCAATCTTTGTCCATTAACTTTGAATTCATGGTTGTCGAGATAGACTTGATTATCACAAAGACCATGGGAGAATGGTTTGACGACTTCAAATGGTCCCCATCTTGATCTTGATTTCAGCTTTCCCGGGAAAAGTTTTAGCCGAGAATTGAATAGGAGAACTAGTTGCCCTGGCGTGAATTGCCGTGGCAATAGTTTCTTGTCATGCCATCGCTTTGTTTTCTCCTTGTATATTCGCATTGTTATAGGCGAGTGCACGAATTCTTCTATCTCATTGAGATCCATCAAGCGCTTTTGTCCGCACTTTCCCAATCCATATTCACGGTCTTGATTGCCCAAGACGCCTTGTGCTCGATTTCCACCGGTAGATGACATGTTTTACCATAGACAAGCCGGAGGGGGACATACCTAATGGTGTTTTGAATGCGGTGCGATATGCCCAAAGTCGTCATCTAGTCTTAATGACCAATCCTTCCTTGAGGGATTTACAACTTTCTCGAGTATTCCCTTCAACTCCCGGTTGGAAATTTCGCTTGCCCGTTGGTTTGTGGGTGATATGCCGTGGCGATCTTGTGTGATATGCCGAAGCGTTGCAACATCTTGGCAATTAGTCCATTGTCAAAATGCTTGCCCCGTCGCTGATAATTGCTCTCGGCATCCCAAACCGTAAATATGTTTTTCTCAGAGGAATCGCGTTGCGGTCTTGGAATCGTCGTTGGGAACTACAGCTGCCCTCTACCCATTTAGACACATAGTCGACGGCGAGTAAGATGTAGAGGTTGCCGAATGAAGATGGGAAAGGTCCCATAAAATCGATCCCCATACATCGAACAGTTCCACCTCGATGATGTTCGAGTGGCATCTCATGTCGCCTAGAGATATTGCCCGTCTTCGCAACGATCACATTGCTTGTAAAAGTCTTGGGCATCTTTGTACAATGTTGGCCAATACAAACCGGATTGCAAGACTTTGGCCGCGGTACGAGTTCCTCCAAAATGTCCTCCATAGGGTGAAGAATGGCATTGTCGGAGTACATTCTGTTGCTCTTCTTCAGGGACACATCGGCGTATAACCTGATCTGCACATTGTTTAAACAAAAGAGGCTCGTCCCAAAAGTAATGCTTAGCATTATGGCGGAACCGCTTCTTCCCTTGGTGAGTAATGCCATACGGAAAAATACCACAAACAAGGAAGTTAACTAAATCTGCGTACCAAGGTATTGCCGGGGCATGTGCTGTCGTAGTGTCTGCTCCCAAAATTGCTGAGGCGTGCTCGTCAAAGACTGCTGCGGCGTCAAGAGTTGCCGAGGCGTGTGCTTCCATGGTTTCCGAGGCGTCATGGGCTGCCGAGGCGTCAAGGGTTTCCGAGGCGATTAGAATTTGTTCATCCGGGAATGCATCACATATCTCTAGATCCGCGTCCTCCTCCCTATTGCGTTCCAAACGTGATAAGTGATCGGCCACTTGATTTTCTGTTCCTTTCTTCGCCCTTAATTTCAATATCAAATTCTTGTAAAAGTAATATCCAACGAATCAAACGAGGTTTAGCATCCTTTTTAGCAAATAAGTATTTGATTGCCGAATGGTCCGTATGAACAATTACCTTTGTACCAATTAAATAGGATCGGAACTTGTCAAATGCGAAAACTACAGCTAGTAACTCTTTCTCCGTTGTTGTGTAATTCACTTGAGCATCGTTAAGAGTTTTACTAGCGTAGTATATCACATGGAATGTCTTACCTGTGCGTTGGCCTAGGACTGCTCCTACCGCGAAATCACTTGCATCACACATGAGCTCAAAAGGTAGCGTCCAATCTGGTGGAACAACAATGGGTGCCGAGACAAGCTTTTTCTTTAGGGTTTCAAATGCTTGAGTGCAAGAATCATCAAAATCAAGACTTTATCCTGTTCAAGCCAGACACACAAAGGTTTAGTGATTTTAGAAAAGTTATGAATGAACCTCCCCTAAAAAAACCATGTGTCCGAGAAAACTTCGAATTCTTTTAACCGAATTTGGTGGGGTAATCTCTCGATCACGTCCACCTTGGCTTTGTCTACTTCAATTCCCTTGGATGAAATCTTATGGCGAGCACTATTCCTTCATCTACCATAAAGTGGCATTTCTCCCAATTGAGGACTAAATCCGTTTCTTCGCATCTTGCCAACACCCTCTCTAAATTGCCGAGACAGCCGTCAAGTCATTACCAAAAACCGAAAAATCATCCATGAAGATCTCAAGGAAGTCTTCGACCATGTCCGAAAAGAGCGCCATCATGCATCTTTGGAAGGTTGCCGGGCGCGTTACAATCCGAACGGCATCCTTCCTTCGGCATAAGTACCGTAGGGGCATGTGAAGGTTGTCTTTTCTTGATCTTCCGGTGCTATGGCAATCTGATTGTAACCTGAATAACCATCAAGAAAACAAGAAAAGGGTTTACCCGCAAGACGGTCAAGCATTTGATCAATAAAGGGTAATGGGAAGTGATCTTTCCTAGTGGCTTTGTTTAGCTTTCGATAGTCCATACAAACCCCAACCGGTCACACATCTGGTTGGGATAAGTTCATTATTTTCATTACTCACCACTTTGTTATACCTCCCTTTTTCGGCACACATTGTACCGGGACTTACCCACGCACTATCGGAGATAGGGTATATAATGCCGCGTCAAAGCCACTTGATGATTTCTTTCATTACAACCCCTTTCATGGCATGATTCAGTCTCCTCTGGGCCTCAATTGAAGGTTTGTGATCATCTTCCAACAAGATCTCTGTGCATGCACACCGCCGGCTAATTCCTTTCAAGTCGGCAATTGTCCACCCTATTGCCTTTTTATGTAGCTTCAACATGTTGATTAGCTTCTTTTCCTCGCTCAGCTGTAACTTAGAGGAAATAATTACAGGTAATGTATTATCGATCCCTAAGTATACATATTTTAGTTGATCCGCAATTGTTTCAACTCAAGAATTGGTGGATTTTCGATGAGGGTTTTTCGATCTTACCTTCCTTACCCGAGTAGTCCAAAGGTTCAAAGTATGTACCTGGTCGATTTACTAGCCAATTTACCTCTTACGGTTGTTCCTCATCGACCGCTCTTCATTCTTCTCTCGTTCCTCTTGATCAAGAATGTAGTTGCCGAGGCAACTAAATTCCTCATCGGTTAAACTCGCCGTGGCATGAAGTAGTTGGCATTCTTCTCGGATCATCGGCATGCCTTAGTGTTTGGAATACATTTAGTTTTACCTGCTGGTCATTCACCCTCATTGTGAGTTCTCCTTTTCAACGCCGATCAAGGTTCTCCCACCGCTAGCTAGGATGGTCTCCCGAGAATGATAGGTGCATGCTCATCTGCTTCACAATCCAAAACAATAAAGTCAGCGGAAAAATGAATTTATCAACTTTTACCAAGTATGTCCTCGATTTTTCCTCTGGATGCACATAGGATCTGGCTTCTTAGCCGCAAAGATAATCATTGTTGGTCTTGCCTTCCCGATTCCTAGTTTACGAAAACCGATTTAGGCATCAAGTTTATGCTAGCCCCTAGGTCGCATAGTGCTTTCCCGACATAGTGATTTCCAATAGAACAGGGTATTGTGAAACTTCCGGGATCCTTCAACTTGGGCGGCATGCGATTGTGCAACATTGCCATGCATCCCTCTGTCAGCGCAATCTGTTTCAAACTCTCCTAGCCTTGTTCTCTTGGACACAATGTCTTTAAGAAACTTGGCATAGTTTGGCATTTGTTCAATTGCTTCCACCAATGGCAAGTTGATGGACTTGCTTTAAGATATCAAGAAACTTCTTGAATTGGTATTCTTGCTTTTGTCGCTTCAATCTTTGTGGGAATGGTGGTGGAAGTCGGATATCTTCTATCCTTTCATTGGTTTGAAACCTGATTGACGGCATTACAGGGACATCCGGAGTTGCCGATGCGTTACCAACCGGGGGTTGCCGAGGCGTGCTTATCGCAAGTTGCCGAGGCGTCACCGGCTGCCGCAGCAATTCTGGTTCAAGATCCGAGACTTTGCCGCTAGGTTCGTCTTGATCTTTTTGTGGAGTTTTGTTTGACGAGCGGGTTTGAACCTCTCTAAGTTGTTGGCCACTTCGGTGGTGATTGCCTTACATTGCTCATGGCCGTTCCTCTTGCGACTTGATATCGCTAGGTAAACCTCCTTGTGGTCTAGTGTTCAGATTTTGAGCAAACCGTCCGACTTGATTTTCCAATGATTTGATTGCCGCCTCTTGGTTTTGCAATCTCATCTCGGTCTGTTAATAAAAGCATCGATTCTTTTTATGAAATTACTATTCTCACCATATAAGATTCATTTTCATTATAAAAGCATTTAGAGAATTTTCCAAAGAACTAGATGTTGTCGGTTGTTGCCGCGGCATCTGCTACAGTGGCATATTTTGTTGAATCCCGATGCTTGTGCATTCTGATTGTTCGTTTTAGAGCATTGTTGGGATTACTCCATGAAAAAATTCGGTGCTTCTTCCAAGCTGGATTGTATGTATTTGACATCATGTTGTTGCCCGATTGTAATTCCCCACATAGAAGTCGGATTCGGATTCTCGCATACATTCGGAAGAATTATGGTTATCACCACATAACTCACAAAAAGAATCCATTACCTTGACTTCATGTGTGTTGTTTGGTTTTTGCATGTTCTCGACCATCTTGGTTAAAGCGGCCAATTGTGCGAAATTGAATCGATGATCCTAGTTCATGTATTGTGGCTTGGCGCCTAACTCCTCCTCTTCTTCTAGTAGATGGGAATTGATAGTCATTATTGGCCAGCCTGTTTAAAATTTGCATTGCTTCCTCCGGCGACTTATCTAAGAGTATGCCGTTTGCCGAGCATCTAGCATCATCCTTGTTGGTGTATTCACGGCGTTGTAAAACATTGTCACTTGAGTCCACACCGGGAATCCGTGTAGAGGGCATTTGTGTAGAAGTTCTCTATATCGCTCCCAAGCCTCGTACATGGATTCATCATCCGCTGCCGAAAAGAAGTAATGTCGTTACGAAGCTTATCGATTAAATTTGTAGGATTAAATCTAGCAAGGAAATCACGACAAAGATCAGTCAAAGATGCTATGGATCCGGCAGAATGCTATTTAGCCATGCTTTCGCCTATCCTCAAAGTGAATAGGGAATAATCTTAATCGTAAGACATCGGGGTGACTCGTGTATCTTGAACGAGTTGCAAATCTCGAGGAAAGATTTCGGATGTTGTCGTGCATCTTGATTCTTTGAGCCGTCAAATTGACCTATTGTGTTGATCATATTAAACATTACCGGTTTCAACTCAAAGTGGTCGGCTTCAATTTCGGTGCGACAACTCGGGTTAAGTCCATCAAGATCTTCTTCAAGATAGTCTCGAATCGCTCGCTTTAGTGCAAAGAATCACTCCTCCCCTCGCCGAACATCTTGATTAATATTGCCGTCTTGATTTGCCATTGCTTCTCTTATCCTTCGCTCTAAGTCTTTGTAAGGTTCGTTCGATTTACGGATCAAAGGGATATTCGGTGAAGTCGGTCTCGCATACCTCGTCATATACCAATGCAAAACCAAAGTTTGTTAGCCCTTTGAATTTTAAACAAGAAAAATAAAAAGAATGTGCAAGAAAGTAAAAACAAAGTCGCTATTGCCAATCCCAAAACGGCGCCAAAAACTTGTTGCGCGTAATAAGTGCTACGCAATTGTGCAAGTATACACGTCGCAAGTTATAGTATAAAAGATATCGTCTCCACAGGGATTGGTGCCACTTCAAGAATCTAGTCTCTTGCACTGTAAAAAGTAAAAACACAAGTAAAGGATTATCGAAGTTTAACTAATTACTAATCTAGAAAGCAATAAAATAAAATAAAAGATGAATTCAATTGAGAGAGATAGGCTAGGTTATCGTGAGTTGAGGTGTGATAGCCGATTGGATTGTCTTGGTAAAGAGTGCATGGGCAACTCGATTTGCCGTGGCGACTTGCTGTGGGGTTGCCTTGGCAACTAATTGATGGTTGCTTGGGCGACTAGTTGGGCAACTACTTGGGCGATCGCAGCAGCAACTTCAAGGTTCGGCGGAGCGTTCTTCAATGGTTTCTTCTTATCCCTAAGTCGAAACTCTAGCTACTTGTGCATGCCTTGATAATACATCCTGCGTGAACCAAGGGTGAACAACAACCAATCTTGCGCTCCTCTTAGCCGTTGAAATCCTTAACTTATTCCTAAGCCGGATTAATCTTCACCATCATTGGATTGCATAAAGATCATATTCATTCGTTTCTTGAATCTAACTCTCCCGATATTAGATAAATGGATGAAATCACGAGATCCTCTCCCAATTCACTTTCAAAACAATAATAAGAATCAAGAATGAATAAACCTTGAAATAGAAAAGTGCAAACTCTTATTACCTAAACAAAAACCAATAGTTTCTCACAACCACAAAACACAATAACCATAGCCAAGTAAATTTAGTTCATGGCTAGGTTCCAAAGAAACACAAGATAATTAATCCCTAGCATGAACCCAATCGAACAAAGATGAAGGAAGAGGCTTGTCGAAATCCTCCTTGCCCTTGATGCTTGTCGAAAATTCTCTCCTCTTGCCCTACTTGGACTTGCCGAAATTTCCCTCTTGCTCTCTCTCTTGGAGTTGTCGAAATTCCCTTGCTATTTATAGGGTTAGGCCAAAGTCCTTCTTTGAGGAGGAGTTTGATTTGGAATTAAATTATCTTTAAAGAATATAATTCTTTATTATAATTTTATTCCTATTAGAACTTCTCCTATCCTCTTGGAATTTAACTCTTCTTTAATCTCTGCATGGCAATCAAATTCCTTTGGGCTTGGACCTTGCTCCATGTCATCTTGGGCTTGTAAAATCATGAATTTCGACATCCATATTGCTTTTGGTCTTTGTCGACAAATGCCATGGCAACTGGCTCGGCGTCTCCTTCATGCACTGCCCTGGCAACTAGCTCGGCATTGCTTTGGCAAGTGATCCTGCACATACATACACAAAAACACACCAAAGCAGCATCTATTTCCACAAAAATCACCAAGTTATGTAATCAAGCTCAACAATTGAAGAAATCATGGATTAATGCATGAATGGCTAACTATGCAACTATTATGAGCCTAAGTCTAACAATAATATGAGTAAAAAGGGTAAGAAAAATAGTACTTTTGAACACTTATCACCTACATATTTTAGTTTGTATGAAGATGATTAGGGTTTATGGATTCAAGTTTGATTTAGGGTTTGTGATGTTAGATAAACGATCTAGTAAGCTTGATTTGTTTTTGAAAGCAAAACCTAAATTTAAAGTATAGGGACCATTTCGTCAATTCTAAAAGTTAAAGAACCAATCTGAATTTTTATGATTTTAAAGTGTATTTATGCTATTAATGACGTTGGAGATGTGAAATTGAAGTAAGAATGCTAAACTGATGTTGAATTAAAGTAGTGATCATTTTGACAATTTGTCAAAGTTAAGTGACCAATTCGGAAATAAGATTTTGGATGAGGACTAAATCCGATTTTTAGTTGAAATAATAGAATTCAAGTAGTAATGTTGATTTGAGGACTAATTTGTAAAGTTAAGAAGTTTGAATCCTTACCTTTGCATTTTAGTGACTATTTCGACAAAAAATGAAAATTAGAGGAAATTATTGTGAAAAATTATTTGATGAAGAAGGTGATAATTTGGTGGTTTTAAGCAAGTAATTGGACTAAATTGACAAATAGCAAAGTAAGAAGAAATTAGTATAAAGTTTGAAGTTATTCATGGAAGTTGTGTAGGAAAACTAGATTTTGGCAGTAAGTTCGAAAATTCACCATAAATTCTAAAAAAATGGTTAGATGGTGAATTTTATAACGATGTAAAGATTTGTTCATCTAGTTTCGTTTCCAACAAACGGAAACTGATTTCGAGTTCCGAGTTAAAAGATATGAATTTTTAAGTGATGAAAGGTCAGAAAATAGAGCACCAGTCTATTCAGAATTTTAGCACTGTAATCGACTTTGAAAATTCGCCATAAATCGTACAAGTTGAATCGGGACTATTAATTTATATGGATGAAAATCTTATTGAACCTAGTTTCTTTCAGAATAAACGGAATCGAATTCCAAGTTTTAGATCATTTTATAGAAATAAATCTTTGAAGGTAGTACAAGTTGCCAGAAAATGGAAATTTAGATATTTTGTATCTAAAGTTAGTTAGTGAGCTCGGAAGAATTATTTGAAGTTCGAAATGGTCATTAAATACCAAAAATGGGTTTTGGACAGTATAAGGAAAGAAGGAAAAACTTTTGGAAATTTTGTATATTCGAATGACTAGATTCGATAGCATGTTTAAAGTATTGTTAGATTTGAATCTAACGAATGGCATTCGTATTTATGTGATCAATGAAGTTGATCCGAATCAAAAGAGGGTTCGAGATACTATGAGGAAAATGATCGAGTAAGCTTAGTGAGGCAAGATAATAAATGGCCCAGGTGAGTGCATTTATATGTTTTAAATGTATTTTGATAAATTTTGCAAAATTTATTTATATGAATTTATTTAAAATGACAACATGATTTTTGTACAAGCTATACAATGTTTTCAAAGCAAAGGAAAAAAGTTAGTATATATTGGGGGTATGAACTGTCCTATTATATTGTTTTGACAATTTATTATTGAATAATGATGATATATGGATCATATGTTTTATCGACATTTTTACGTCTATATGATAAATTACAAAGTTATATGAAATGGATTTATTGCCCAAGTTTATGATATAGAGTGACAGTATAGTGGCATGCCATTAGAGGTCCAGTAGTCAAGGACTACGTGTAGCTGCACACCGATCTTTGGATCTATATGTTATTGACACTTATGTGTTTATATGATATCGACATTAATACGTCTATATGATATTGGCACTTATGTGTTTCATATTGTATTGGCACTTTATGTGTTTTATATGTTATCGTCACTTCGGTGACCAGTACTTAAGGAGCACAGATCTCGCATACTTCAGTTTCTCTTTATACAATTCTTGGGCTACTTATAAGAATGAAATACTTAATGATCACCATTTTTTATATATGATGCCTTTATTGGTTTTAAAGTATAAGAAAGATTTGATATGAACTTGTTTAACCATGTTTTCATTTACCCATTATTTAATTTTATGACTTATTATAATGCCTCACTAAGTTATACTTAGCGTGTGATTGTTTCACGCGTAGGAAAAGAGAAGCGTTGGGAGTAAGGAGCATTAGCGAACATCATCTATCAAAAATAGGTACATCAGCATTAGTAATATAATTTTTATGCTGTTTGATTTTTACTAGTTAGCATGTATATTAAAACGTAAAGCCTGCTCTAATATGAATTGGATTTTATTTAGAATCTAAATGATTTTAAATTAGGCAGTTTTCATGCAGTTTTATTATTTATATGCAAATGGATCAAATTGTTAAGTTGCTGCCTGAATCTAGGTTCAAAATCGAATGTGAAAATATTAAGTTTAAATTTTACATGATTAAGTATTTTTCAAAATTAAAGGATAAATTGTCTATGTTTTAAAGAAACAAATTTTTTACCGATTTTTGAAGTGGGAATTTCTTTACAAGTGTAATGTGACATCTCTAACTCGTATTCAGCGATGGATACAGGAAAATGGGTGTTACAGACCTCAAGTAGATTTGCAGACCAGTGAGGGTAGCGGTGGAGGTTGGAGAACGATGGGGAAGTAGGGCTGACAACTGTCAGACCATCCGCATCTCAAACCATCACCCAACCCACCCACCACCCGCTTGATCATTGACCCAAATCCTCCCCACCCATCAACCGCGGATGAGGCGGGTGGTCGGATCATAAGTGGGTTCTATTATTAAAAAATCAGAGTTAAAAATAAATGTAATATCTTATTAAAATATCAACTTTTATTAAAGTTCCAAATTTCCAAATATTCTTACATACAACATCTTGGTAAAAAGAATACATACAACATAACTACATAAACAAAATTAACATTTTCCAATGATAAACAAAAGCTTAAAAAAATCTTTAAGGTTCAAAATATTTTTAAAATTAATACTATATCTATAGATGGATGGATGAGACGGATGGCGGATCGGATGGCGGGTTAAAAAATCTTCATCCAAATTCATCACCTGCTCCATCCGCCACCCACTTCAGACGGATCAAACTCATATTCCTTCGAGTTTTCATCCATTTAGTAGCGTCGGATTAGCCACCATCCATGGGTAATTGCCGGCACTACGGGGAAGAGAACCATAGTAAGAGAGAATGGAGAACTTCTCACTCTTCATATTGTTCACGGTTATGCTTGTTTTGATTGGCCCTGTTTTTAGGGTACAAATTGCAGGAGAAGTCTCATCAAGTACAACAAGGAAGCCTCCTCCATGCTTAAAAACAAGAACCTTTGTCCACAAAAACAATTGAGATCTCACTTTCACATGCATCAATAGATTGACCCTTCAAGGTTCGTTCAAACTTGGCAGAAAAATAAAGGAAACACAGTATTTTAATGGTGTTTGATTTTATGATATTGGTTTGGTTTGGTAGGAATTTATGAGGTTTTTTCCAGTAGCTTCAATGATTTGGTCTTTTAGGCTCTGGTCAATCTTGTTTGAACACCTACTGTTTTCAACTAAAGCTGCTAACAGATCTTCGGCTCATTATCATACAAAATCATATATTAACTGTTATTTGTTCAATTTTTTTTAAATTAGTGTGTGAACAGGGTTTGCGGAGATTATATCTATATTCACGTATTCGAATATGTGTTAGATACGGATACTTGAAGAAAAATAGGGTCGGGGTAATATGGCACTAGTACTCTCGGACCTTACATAAGTCATTATTAGTTCCGACCAAAAGTCTTATAAGCATGAAACAGAGTTTTCCCACGTCTACCTAACATGGAAAACACAACAATCGGTGTAATTTTGCAAAACTGGATTCATTAATTTAATTTGGTATAAGCTTGGAAGTGGAGCTGAATTCTGATTCGTCTCTCTCAGGTCGCTAGCCAATCAAACAGTGGTCAAAGCCCCATCGTTTAAGTCGGTTTTTAAGTCAAAGTTGGTTTGGTCGGTTTTTAGAAAGTTGATATTGAACCGACAGCACACCCTTAAATTATTATAAAAAAGATGAGAAATTTTCACCATTTAAGTATTCTTCCTATCAGAAATGATTCGAGTGTATATATATGATCAATATTGTAAGAATCGAATTGATAACCGAATCAGTTTAATAATTAATTTTCAGTCCAACGATAGTTAAACAAAAGAATAAACAATTTATAAAATAATTTTTTAGTCGGTTTAATTAAATTTTATAATTTTCAATATTTTAATTGCTCATAATATAGCCCATTTAATATTACTGAATTATTGAGTAAGTATATTTGGCCGGTTAGTCAAACTGCTCATCTTTGTTCCCTCATATTCTTTTAGGTCATCGGTTCTAGGCCCACTAAGAGCACTTCCTTTTATTCTCATAGAATCCCTCTCTCCACCCCTCTAAATAAGATTAGATTTAAGATTTGTCAAAAAATATTACTAAATTATTATTCACTCGGTTAATCCAATCTGATTTTAATAACACTAAATAATCTCAAAATAAATTAATTAGATAAGTAATAAATAATTTATATAAATCAAACTTTTAACATGATCTCTTACTAAGGGGTGCGTTGAGAGATGTTTTATTGAACTTGACATATATGCCATTTTATGGGCAAACATGGTACCACATTTAGCTATAAGATATGTATTCAACCTCATTGAGACACACTCCACCGAGGACAAACGCAAGACTTTATACTAGAAGGTGAATTTATAAAATTTTAGAAGGCGAAAATAAATTTTTAATAAAAAATATAATAATTTTTAAAAATTATAAATATATACAAATTTTAAATTTTTAGTGGACCGCCCCTTCAACCCCTCACTCCATCCCACTCTAAAGGCCTTTCAGGATTTCCAGCAAAACTCCAATCAGTTGATGTCCCGAATATATGAATTCCTACAACAATTATCGATAAACTTCTTCATTACGACTCTTGACAGAGATGCCTTTAAGTGTATCATTCAAGTACTGAGTGATGAAAATATAGTTAAATATCTTTCGCTCCTCGTATTTTTCAAGCTACGTACTAAGAGTCCGTTTGTTTCATGTAATTCATTTTATAGAAAATATTTTTTTCATTTTTTGTGTTTAGTTGACGTAAAATAGGTTGGTCAATGTAATTTATTTTCCTGGTTAACACATTTTCTTTTGCATTTCATATAAATTGTTTTACGGTTTGATTTTCCGTAAAATAAATTCTAAACTTTTCACTTCAAGATATGAACCCCAAAACTTAAACCTTAAACTCTAAACCCAAACCTTAAACATTAAAACCCAAACCCAAAACCCTAAACTATAAACCATAAACCCTAAACTATAAACCATAAACCCTAAACCCTAAACCCTAAACCATACATATAAACCATAAACCTTAAACCTTAAACTTTAGGCTTAAGGGTATAAGAAGTTTTGAACTTTTGAAGAAAAAAAAATCAATTAAGCTCTTGAATTTTTTTACATCCAATTAAGCCCTTGAACCAAGGAATTGAATCATTTAACCTCTTTGACCAATTGTGACCATTGAATTTTAATAACTTTTTTCTTTAGATATTACTGACACATCATATGCATTTATAGATTTTTCAAAAAAAATATTTTTTAATAAATTTTATAGGTTTTTTTTAGAGTTTTTAGAATTTTTAAAGAAATTTTTAAATAAAATAATATTTTTTTAAAATGTCAAGTGGAAACACGACGCACTGCACCAACAGATCTAAAAAATGTCAAGATTTAAAGGTCAAAATTGGTTAAAGTGCTTAATTGATTCAATTTCTTGGTTTAATGACTTAATTAGTTAATTTCTTAGTTCAAGAACTTAATTGGGTGTAAAAAAAGTATAAAGACTTAATTTTTTTAAGTCGAGGATTTCTAACACCCTTATGCCTAAAATTTATAATTCGATTGAATAACTTCAAGTGTATTATATCTCATTACCAATACGTTCCAATATTTCTTGAATAACATTAAGGTGGGCTTTCTTTTTCCTCTCACATTTTCACTGAAACGGGAATCATGTTGTTTTCAATTTTATATTGGTTACAAAGACAAGGGAATGAGCCTATGTTCCTCGATTTGTCAAAGTCATACGGTTCAATAATTTTTCATGTTTTGTCAAATTTAGATGATTGTGTCTAAGATACATTGTGTGTGTGCTTCCAATGAAACTCAGCTATTACAAAACTGCTATTGCTTTGGAGAATTAGAGAGGATTTGGGAGGGAAAATGAATCAAAATCTTGGAGTTTGTAATTTGTAAATATGTAGGGCAACATTATTGTGGAGGGGTCCCTGTAAAATGGTCCTTAATATCGATATCCCCCCAGAGCGCCATTAATGCACTTATAAGAATTTGAGGTCTTCATTCATTGCTCCACCGTTTCCAAAAAAATTACTATATCTGGTGGGTGAGGGTGAGCCCTTTGCACGGTGAAATCATTACACTTGACCAGGGCTCCAACAATTTATGTATCAAAACATTTTCTGCTTGTAAATGACCTTCAAAATGAATATGTTGCAGGCTATTTGCATTTTACAGTAGAAAAATTAAGATAAAGGTGAGACAAATACTCGTATGTTTATATAATATTTTATACAGTATAATTACTTTGAAACCCAAATTTGTTACTGAACCGTTAGAATTTGAAAGCCTAACAGGAACAGTGCATGTTGTGTTGACTGTTGTCTACCATTTTTTTGCTGAGAAGCTCCAAGCTTTTTCTAGTCCTGAACATGGAATAAGGACCAATAATCGGGTATGATTCCTGTCCAAATTGTCGTCATCCAAGTTGATCAGGCTGTCCATTGCTCACTTTTTCTCAACATTTAAGATTCCCAGCTATGGGTCCCATTGTTTTATTTATTGATTAGAGTTTGATGAGAATGGTGGGAAGCTTTCGGCTCTTGTTCTTCTCTCTGC
Source organism: Hibiscus mutabilis (assembly GCA_019671005.1). Classification (NCBI taxonomy): domain Eukaryota; kingdom Viridiplantae; phylum Streptophyta; class Magnoliopsida; order Malvales; family Malvaceae; genus Hibiscus; species Hibiscus mutabilis. Next base: position 8,536,793 of record CM033734.1, on the reverse strand, counting down.
AAATCTTCAGATCTAAACTTGTAATCTTTGTTCACACCTGGAGATAACTGCATTATTTCATCCATCATTCTCTTAAAAAATTGTTTGTGGCAGCTTTACGCACCACGTTATAATATAGTAATTGAAAACAGGGGGAGGGGAATACTTATTCAGGTGGTGATAAATACAAGATTCAAAAGATTTTGTCTGCCTGCCTTCTTTGCTGTGCTTCATTTAGGTTTAAATATGTAATATCTCCAAATTTAAAAACGAATGAATATATTTATCAAAGGCAAACATCAAGACTTTAACCCTACACAAAATAAAACAAATTAAATATTCTTGATCACTCCACTAATTAATGGATCTGAATCTCTCTCAAATTTTTTAGTATTCAGTTTTACTATTAAATATCAACGTGATAGTTATACAGGTTTAAGGGCTAACTTTTTCCTATATAGTAGTCCTAATATATCAATTTCGCCCCTATAATATTTTAATTTTATAATAATGTTTACTTATTTTTAAATGTTTGTAATATTTATTAGTCATATATTAATAAAATATAGTTTAAAAGTTTTATTTATTTTTATCTCATTTTAATATTTTCTTACTTCATATTTTTGCCTAAAAAATTAATTTTGTCCTCATACTCAATCAGAAAATCAATTCTGCCCTCAAACTTGATCAAAAATTAATTTTTCCCCTCTACCACGTTATTTTCACACGTGGACTGCCACGTCTGTACCGCCGACTGCCACATCAGCATCATAACGGTCGATGTTGGCTTCTGTCAATCAAAGGACAAACGATGATGCAATTCGACTATTTCAGAGGCCAAATTAATACAAAAATATTATAAAAATAAAATCGATAAATTAAAACTACTACTAAAAAAATAGCCTTTAAACCATTTTAAAATTAAAGAAGCAGACATATTTAAACAACCATTCATTTACTTTTGCAATTTCCATAAACAATAAAAATACACTGGCCCATGCCATTTTCTTTTTCCAGAGGATGAAAATGAACTTTAGGAAAGGTAAATCTGGATCCACCAGAGCCATACATCAAGGATTTTGACAGCTTGGTAATTAACCTAAGCCATCAGTAACAATTTCTTAGTGTGCTTTGAAAAGGGTACTGATTTTGATTTGATGCAATGCCAGAATACAACAAATCAAGAAGTTATTGCCGTTGTCCCTGCATTAAAAGCTTTCCGATGGGAAAACTGCAATCTATCAGTTTGACACAACAACTTGGGATAAAAAAACAGACAAATACCATTGCCTGATAAATAATACGCACAGTTTTGCTTGTGTAAGTGCGGGTCATGCCAACTCCTGCATGCATTTCTTATCTTCTTACAGTTCCATTGGAATTTGGAAACTACCAGAAAAGGGAAAAATTTTACCATTTCTTACTTGGTCAGTACCATCAGTTTAAATTGCTTACTGTAATTTCTTCTCTTATACACCAACCTTACAAAATTTTATTGTTCTTGGCGGTTCGGACAAAACTTACATGCACAGCTTAATTAATGCGTGCAGCAAATAATTGAGCTATATTTTCTTTCCCCCTTGGATTGATATTCGATAAACAATGACAAGGTTGCCAAATACCTGCAAAATTTGGCCTCTGGTGGGACAATGGGCAAGGTTTTCTGTTTTCTTCAGAAATAAGAAAAAGGGTGGTGTAATGGAATGGACAAGGTTAGATCTGATCTGTAATCCCACATGCGTAGCCATTTGTAATTAATCACTCTGTTCGGGTCAATGTCTCGTAGACCCCATATTTACCCAACTTTTTACAGCCAGCTTGTCAACGAGGTGGTTGGGATTTTTCAGCATTTTCTTTTCTTTTCTTTTCTTTAGGGGATAAGGAAACACTGGATTTACACTATTTGAGAATCTTTCATTTTAATGAAATTAGATATGCTGGGGGGGGGGGTTATAAAGTTGGTATTGCGAGTTTTATTCCAATTGAATCTGTAATATTATAATACTAATCCAGTTGATGGTTTGGCTTTGAAGTTTAAACATTCCGAAATGCTTTAAATGTGCTTTCATATTAATGGGTTTAATATTTTAATATTAATCCATTTTCCAATACGATTATTGTAAAGAGAAAGTGTCTAATATAGTCGGTATAGCGTTTATATTTTCTTTTTAATTTTTTTTTTGTTTTTGAATGTTTTAAAACCTTTGATAATATATTTGTTGTTTTATTTTTTGTTTAATAATAAAATTATCTAGTTGATGTATAAAAAAAAGTCGCTGCTCCCACCAACTTTAGTCTCTACGACCGGCTAATCTACCATAACCATGAAAATAAATAGGTGGTCGAATGGGTGAAGTGCTTTTGCCTAAAGTATGAAGGCACGGGAGACGGATCCCAGTAGATTTTAATTCTTTTATTTAGCTCCCCTTCAAAATGGGTTAGACCGCGTTAATTAAACCCAAATGTATAATACTATGGCCCAACTCAAAAGTTGATGCTTTCAGTTGCTCCACCCCAATGATCAAAACCTATTTGGTCAAATTTTTATTTTATTCCCTCAAAATTTTAAAATATAAGATTCAATCCTTATACTTTAATTTTATATAGTTTAGTCCCTTTTTAGAATAGTCTTACGGTGATTCGAAGATAGTATCTGTTCATACTTTTTTAAACCTTTGATAACGAGTACACACACATTGTGGACAAAGCTGCATAAACTCGGGTCTCATAGGATAAACATAATCCTCTTTTTCACTAAGACTATTCGTTTTTATTTTTATATTGTTATTAATTACTCCAAAATGTTAACACCATTAACTATACCCGGTTAAAGTGATGACATGAAATTTTTATAAGAAAAATGTACAGCTCAACGGAGTGTTTTAATAAAACTTCAGTCGAACAACTTATTTCAATGAAAAAAAGAGAATTTGTTTGTTAATAAAAATTGTTATAAACAACATTAAACGAAGAAAACAAAAGTTATTAAAATTTCAAGATGGAAGATACATGATATAAAATAACAACAATATTGATTAAAAATAAAAACGATAAAAGACATTATATCACTAATCATGCCTAAGTGAATAAGTTTCATATTGCAGTGGTCGTCAATTACGTCCGAGATTTATTCATACTATTTAATTTTTATTAATATGGCCATTGTCATTGCCTTCGTCATCTTGATCGACTTTATGTCCAACATTGTTCCCATCAAAGTGTCTTGATGGGTTGGGTTGCGATGTGGCCCAACCACACGATAATGGAAAGCATGTGAATAATAACGATTGCGACGGTGCATGATCAACAATCCCTCTGCTGAATCCGAACAGTGAAAATCTAAAAAATGTGGAATGAATAGAATGACAAGAATGGTTATGGTAGATACTGGTGGAGGAACTTTACCCTCAGATATGATGTGTATGCAACAAATGCCGGGTCTGGCAGTCCAAATGTATCATAATGTTGTGTTGAGCCTGGCATAGTTGGAACATAATTGGTGAATGTTGCAACGGTGGGGTACATGTTGATGGCAACATCGATGATGTTAATTGGGGATGCCTCGTCGGTGCTACTGATGTTGAGCCGGAAGCAGAAACTCTTCCCCGGTTAGTCGAGAGACGATGATGTTGAGTTGATCCACGCCTATTCATGCTTTCATGAATAGATCCGACTTGTTCCTCTTCGTATAATATGTACGACTTCATGTGAGACATTAACCATATACGTCATGTAATCAGGGAAAACTTTCAGATGAAGACTTGGACTGTGATGAATATCAAGCATACGACATTTATTGTGTCTCACATCACTATCCACACAACGTGCTTTTTGCTCCAATCAACCTCAACTTTCTCTCGTCTGTTAATATTATGCATTTCGTCTAAATTAACAACTGGTCTAGGAATAGATTGTACAAACTCAAACTATCGTGCCACCTGATTAATATACCATTCAATAATTGTGTAAAATAGATATAACTATATGCAATACGTTCAACGAACACACTTAAATCAAATAGAATGTAAGCCTTCTATAATACAAATAATTGAAATCAAAACTAAAATTCAAACTAAAATGTTATTATTAAAATATTTACCCATCTTAAAAGTAAGTAGTATCTTATGTAATTTACCAAAATAAAAAAACGCTCCAAACTAAAATGTTAAATTGAATTTGAGTTAAGTTGATTCAAAATTTGAAGGCAATACCGCTCCGTGCAAAAGTTTCATAAACATGGAGAGAATGGGATAGACGCTCCCGTGTTAGAGAGTCCCGAAATGGGGGGAAAAACTTAAAAGAGAAAGTGAAATAATTTGTCAAAAAAAAAAAGGTGAAATATTAGAGTCAGTGCAGTTCAGATTTAACGCGTCAGTTATGCAGCTGTATCCCAAACCACCCTTTTCCTAACCGCTTAACTGGAACACTCGGTGCCCATAACGCTCTGCCTCTCTTTACCCTTCCACCATTTCCAACCGGCTACTTCCCTTCCTCTCATATATATCCCCTTAATTGAACACCGGATAATAACACTACCAAAGCATTGGATTTTCCTTTCGCATTGCTTTTAATTTTGATTCCATGGATGTTACAGGCATATCAAACGGAAAAGAAATGGATCGGATCAAAGGTCCGTGGAGCCCCAACGAAGATAACTTGCTACAGAAACTGGTCCAAAAACACGGACCCAAAAACTGATCTTTGATCAGCAAATCAATCCCGGGTCGATCTGGAAAATCCTGTCGGCTCCGATCGTGCAACCAACTGTCACCCCAAGTTCAGCACCGGGTCTTCACCGCTGAAGAAGACGAGACCATCATTCGTGCGCATGACAGTCAAACTAAATAATCAAAGATATAAGCTCAATTTAAGAGAGAAAACAAGATAAGAACGATGAAGATAGCTGTATTTCAGAAAAGAACAACAGACAAAGTTCATCCATAATGCAGACATGCTCTAATAGTGGAATGAACCCCTTATTTAAAATAACTAATAAAAAAACTCATTACAGCTTATAAAACGACAGCGTTTTGACTTCAACAACAAAGGACCTGCATCACTACTCCCTCTTTGCCCTCAAGGATTAAAATGAGGATAATCTAGCTATAACTTGTGAAAAATTCCCAAGTGGCATCTTTTAAAAATAAACTACTCCATTCTACTAACACCTCAGTAACTGCCTTGTTTCCTCGCTTGACCATTTTCCTATCAACAATTCGAAGGGGTTTTTTTACAATAATTTCATCAGGACCAACTACTCGCAACTCAATTTAAACAAGAGTAGACCCTACATGCTTTTTGAGCTGTGACACATAAAATGTTGAATGAACCTTGGATTCAGTTGGCAGCTTTAATTTGTAGGCAGCCTTCCCCACTTTTTCGATGATAAAAAAGGCCCAAACCATTTAAGAGTAAGCTTTTGGTTCCTCCTAAACTGAACAGGTTATTATCGATGTAGTTGGAGTTTCAGATACACCCACTCTTCTACCGAAAACTGTCCATCACTTCTTTTATTGTCAGCCTGTTTCTTCATTCTTTCTTGACCTCGATTAAGGTAAAATTTGAGCATATTCACAGTAGCCTCTCTAACTTGTAGACTCTTATTAAATGAAGCAATAAGGGACTCGCTAGCTAAATAATGCACAACATGTTTTTGTCCATATAAAGCTTGAAAAGGTGTGATGTTGATAGCTGAATGGTGAGATGTGTTGTACCACCTCTCGGCTAAAGATAGCCAAGAGCTTCATTCTTTAGGGGATTCTCCAAACATACACCTCAAATATGTTTCTAAGTACTTGTTTACCACTTCAGTTTGACCATCAGTTTTTGGATGATATGCTGTTAAAGAAGTCAAAGTCACCTTTAACTTACTAAACAGCTCATTTCAAAAAATATTCATAAATACCTTATCTCTATTGCACACAATAAATTCAGGTAAACCATGCAACTTAAAAACATTATCCATAAACACCTGAGCAACACTCAAAGTTGTAAAAGGGTGAGACAAAGACATGAAGTGGGCATATTTGGTCACTCTATCAACCACAACAAATATAGTATCTTTAGTTCTTGACACTGATAATCCCTCTATAAATTCCATGCTAATTGAGGACCAAGCTTGATTGGGTGTAGGCAAAGGCTGTAGCAATCCTGATTTCAAATGGTTCTCATATTTATTCTGTTGACACACCCTGCATTCTCTAACTAAACTTGTTTCTGATTTTTTTTATTCTCTTCTAGTAGAGGTAAGTTGACATTCTTTTACTTGTAACATTTGCACCCGAGTGTCCACCGAAAAGAGTTTGATGAAACATTTCAATTAACTTCTTCCTCAAATTCAAATCTGCGCCTTCCACCAGTTTACCCTTTCTTTTTAGAAGTCTGTCATCTCAAGAGTATTTCAAGTGAGAGGCAGGATCATTAACCAACTCAATTATGCTTTTCTGCAATTTATCACCTTTCACCCAAGTTTGACAAATTTAATCCATCCAGTGAGTACTAAAACTGCTGATAGCCATGAATTTCTCATCCATAAAATTGGGATCTCTCGAAAGAGCATCAGTTACAGTGTTACTTGTTCCTTTTGTATATCATATCTCGTAATCAAAACTCATTATCTTGGCTACCCAAGTTTGCTGAGCTGGAGTGGTAACTTGATTACCCGCTAAAAATCTCAAAATTTAATAGTCGGTTCGAATCTTGAAATGTCTGCCTATCAAAAAAGGTGCCCATTTCTTAACAGCCAAGAGAACTGCCAACATCTCCTTCTCGTATATAGACAGAATCTGCTGCTTCGCTACTAAATTTTTGCTAAAATAAGCAAGTGGTCTCCCTTCTTGAAGCAACATTGCCCCTACTCCATAAGCTGAAGCATCAATCTCTAAAACAAACACCTTGCTAAAATTGGGTAATGCTAACACAGGTGCTCTCACCATTGCGACTTTTAATTTGAACATGGCTGCATCAGCTTTAGAATTCCACTTTCATGCATCTTTTTTTAGCAAATAAGTTAAGGGTTTTACAATCCCTTCATACTCCTTAATAAACCTTCTATAATATTCAGATAACCTTCTAAAATACACTGGACCTTGTCTTTGTCCATGGAAATGAACCCGCCCGAAATGTTATAGCCCAGGTAATCTATTTCAGTTGCTCCGAATATGCATTTATTTCTCTTTGCAAACAATTGATGCTGCTGCAACAACTCCAAAACTTCCTTCAAATGATCCTCCCAAGTCTCTGGATAGACTAATATGTCATCGAAGAAGACTAAAATAGTTTTTTGAGCAGTTTCTTGAAGATAGAATTCACTAATCCCTGAAAGTTGGCAGGAGCATTGGTTAACCCGAATGACATCACTAATTTTTTTTGAAATTATGAGATTGATATTGTAAAAAGACAATAGAATGTTGAGGACTAATTTTGTTATTATATTAGAAGAAAATAAATAATAAAAAGGTTTATTTGTAAAATTTTTGAAATAATGAGGTTGAAATTTAAAAAAATTAAGAGCAAAATTAAAAATTAGTAAAACATTAAGGACTAGTTTTATTATTATTTGAATTAAGAAACCTTAATAAAAAAATTAAATTAATTTCAACTGCAGTTAATATATATTATTTGTGTTAGTAACTTATTAGAAATATAAGTTAGCTTGATGGTTTAACCCAAGTGTTTAATTCCAAAAATCCCCAGTTAAAACCCTATTCGAGTAATATTTTTAAATTTTCATTCATCGTCAAAACGACGTCGTTTTAGGCATCAAAACAGTCAAACTAAAACGGCGGAGTGACATACACGAATCAAAAATTAAAATTTGATAGTAAAATTAGACCAATTAAAAGATCGGTGACAAAAACGAGTCATATTCTATAATTGAGTGGTATTTGGCGTTGTTTATCTTTTAAAATAATCATTGATATTTGACTCGTCGATGTATCTGGAACAAGTGCAACAGTTGACCATTATAAGAGTAATCCTTTTAAATTAATCATTTCATTTATAACACTACTATCCAAACGAACCCCTCATATTATTTAAAAAAAACTTTAATTTGAAACCAAGCATAAAACATCTTAAACTTTTATGCAAGCAAAAAATTGCCTGTTATTTGAACCCAGTACAGCGTCCACTGGTGTTATTTATTGTAATGGCTGTTGTTAAAAATGACATAAAACTAATAAAAATGATTGAAATGAAGAATTAAATTTAAAATATAGAATTGTGACAAAATTTAACTAATTATAAGCCAACGCCTATCGAAGTTTATTATACCTTCTCGCTTTTTCGTCCAAGATTTCCTTTGTCTTGCCTATCAATCAGTTTCCCCCAAAACGGCAGTTTAAAGGAATTTGGTTAAATTTTCTTTTTTCTGTAAAGAGAGAATAATGAAATTATACTAATCATCGTGACCGTAAATCTTTCAATTCCCGCAACTTACCATTGACTTTTTAATTGAATTTTTAATAAGAAAATTTTAATAAATTATTTAACGATCGAATTTCATTGGGACAATGGGACTAAGACATATTTTTATATCAAATAAAGAGGTATTATATTTCCATGTCAAAATTCGAACCCATATAAGACGAGATAATATGAGCATCTTTAGCCACTAAGCTAATTAGTAGATCTTAGGACTATGGTATTTTTTATTAGTCTATATGTGATCTAATTAATTACTCAATTTTTTTTAATACATGATTAAATTGTTAATTGGAAATTAAAAATGAGTTTAGATTTCCATAAGAATCAAACAAAATATATGGCACGACAATAATAACCATACAAGAATGTCTTAGCATCTTTTTTTCCCTTTACTATTTTTGTTATATTTTTTAAACATATGAAATATCCCCGACCCTCCAATCCTGGAGGAAGAATTAAGTTTTCTTTTGTTCACCTTCTCTCAAATTAGATTCGCCACATTGAGTGGCTCTTTCCATAGAAAATTACATGCATTTATTTATGTCCAAAAATCTATTTTTTTGACTCGATTTAATTTGGTCTACAAGACATAAATTGTACTATGTTATGAGAGCGCAAGTCAAAATTATTTTTTAAATTTTACATGTCATTAAAGATTCAATCTGATACGAATAAAATATAGGGTTTTATTTTAATACACAGTCCGTGTAAAATATTTTTACACAATCCTTCTATTAAATATAAAATCTAAACCCCTAACACCCTAAACCTCAAACCCTAAACTCTAACCTTAAACTTTAAATTTTAAACCCTAAACTAAACATCTAACCCCTAAATTTAAAAAGCACGTGTAAACTTTAATTTACACGGACTGTGTATCAAACTTTTTCTCTAAAATATATATGTTCCTTTTTTATATCTCTTTTTAGTGTCTTTTTTATGCTCTAACATAAAAAAATTATATCATAAGCTTTAACCCTAAATTTTAAATTTTAAACCTTAAAAATATATCATATATCCAATACTCTAAACCCTAATCCTAAACTATAATCACGAATCCTAAACTTAATTTTTTAGTATTAGAACATAAATAGAGGCATCAAAAGGAGAGACGATTTCCACTCATCATACACATATAAATGTGAATAGAAATCCTCTACCACTTTTCAGTGCCCCTATTCATGCCCCTGTACTAAAAAATAGGTTAAGGTTAGGATCTAGGAAATTAGGGGTAGTATGTATTTTTTAGAGTTTAGAATTTAAGGTTTAGGATTTTAAATTTAGCGTTATGACTTATAATTTAAATTTTATTGTTGTGCATAGAAAAAAATACCGAAAATGACACGATTTTTGTTCTCTAAATGTATTCTTCATAAAACGGATATTAATTTAACTATCAGTATAATCGATATCCGTTGTACAGAAAATACACTCGTTTACATTTTTTCTGAATAATGAGGGGATACCACCATGTACCTCGTTAAAAAACCCTTAAACCTAGAATGGGGGAAAAAGAGTGCCCATGATGGTATTAACAATAATCAAGCAAGACATAACAATAAAACAAACAAAACAACAAAGCCATAGCCAAAACCCAGTTGACACTAACACACACCCAACAACCTAACCAGAGTCCTTTGAGGAGCCAGCATTCACGTCACCATTAAGCACATCTAGAATAGACAACGGAGGGTCCAAAAACCTATGGTAATTCATCGGAAGATCCTTAGCCAGTTTGGCTAATTTATTCGCAACCAGATTACAATCCCGGCTCACCCACATAAACCGTACCTCCCAATCCCTATTAAGTAGCGAAACAATATGTACTCTTAGAGAAGAACGTATTTGATTCAGCTTCCTATCAGTCAGACATTCAAACACCTCTTTACCATTCGTTTCTATGATAATATTCTAAAATCCAGAGACCATGCAGTCGCTAGACCCTCATAAACACCCCAGAGCTCGGCATCAAGAGCAGAACAGATACCAATTTTCTTTGCGAAACTAAAACGCCATCGCATATGCTCATCTCTTCTAACTCCCCCACAAGATGCAAACCCATTGTTAACATTTCTAGCCCCATCAGTATTTACTTTGATCCATCCAGTGGGGGGTTGATTCCAACGTTACACAGTAATCACACTACAAGCACCAGCCCTTATAGATGATTGTATAGCAAACGTTCGTTTACACTCATCCCGCATTCGCAAGCTTTGATGCAGCAGGCTTTCAGGCGTGTATTCATCTGGTTGGAAAATACGTTGATTGATCTGGAACATGTATCGACAAGTATAATACGATATGTATTAGGTGACTAAGACTGGGAGTTTACACGTATGCACCACCGAGTGTGGAGCATAGAACACTTTCAAACTTAAAATATGGTTCGTTCTTGTCAAGCTGTGTGGTTTCGCTTTCTTTCCTTTACCAATGAAAACGCATCAAGAATAACAAATGATGTCTACTTTTTGTTCTTTGTTTCCACCTCTCATTTTCTATCCCCCCATTATTCCTTTCCATTTTATTTGTTTCATCTTTGAATACTACACCTATTCTTTTCTGGCATCCAGAATACTACAGCTTTTGACCATCAAAAATCCAGAAAATTAACATCAAATCTGATATTTTACAACCATAACTGTGTTTTTTACACTATTAAAACCAAACCCGAATTACTAAATTTTACTCATAGGCTGATTAGGTTCTACTTTGGTTTCCAGATTTGGCGACAAGCTGTAAAGTGTAGAGTTCGTATGAGTTCTGGAAAAGACAAAATGTGAATGCAAAACTAGTTAGCTTTCGGACTTAGCGTCTCTTTACGATCGCAAAAAAATAAGAATAAACAAGTTGGATTAATTCAGTCAAATACAACCTCCACCGATGGAACAACTTCAAAAAGCCTTAAACCGTCCTTTACTTGGCCACTCAGAACAAACCCATTGCTATAAAAAGGTGAGGGTACCTCATTCAATGGAGATGCTCAGCTTAACCATTCTTTTTGACTCCATACTTTATTGACAGAATATTTTGAAAGTCCTTTAAAGAAACTTATATTATACAAAGGGTGGCTTTCGACTATCGAACTTAAGACTCAATAGTCTCCCAAGTCCCAAGGACGATCTACCTTCGCAATGAGATGCTTCTGTCTCGTTCTCGTTGTATTGCCATGGTCGTTCTTTCGGAATCGGCTTCTGTTGATTGTTGCAGGCCTCTTCGATCGACAAAAACGATCGGTGATGCAACCGGAGACGCTGTTCGTGGTGCTGAAGATGTTCGGGTCGGTTTGGTTTCGGCTGAAAATGGGAGGGGTCGGGGTTTAGAAGAGAAGCAAGTGGGGACTAATTTGGCTGCAGGACCTAGTAGAAAAGGCCCTGGTCATTAGTGATTTATCCTACAGATTCATGTTGTTCATTTTTTTCCAGTTCTTCTGGTTTGTAATTGGGGAGGGGTATGGTATATGTTATAAGCTCTGTATTTATGTGTACAGTTTTAGAAGATTTATTGATTCCGTCTGGTAGATGTCATAGCAAATGTCTCAAAGAATTTGTCAAGGCTTTCCTAGGGATGTATTTCACTATTTCTCATGTTAAAAAGAGATTATTATTTTTCCGAACTATGGAGTAATTTATAAGTAGCAAACACCATTTTTCATGAGTTTTTGGCTTTGTTGTTTCCTTTCCAACTTCAAAATAGGATATGTTTCTTATATTCTCTGTAAATTACTAACAAGTATCAGAGCCCCATGATTTGTGGCTTGTTTGCATTGCAAATGAAGTAAAACATAATGATTCCGATTAAATCTTCAACCGAGTGATCAGTATAACCGCTGCAACAACACTCTTTGTTCTGACTGATCACCTGTTTTCGGATTCCGGGGTTCCGGGATTCGTTTCCCTGAAGAAGGCTATAACTGTAAGCTGGGGAAGTTTTATCCAGGATGCAGTCCATAGCCTCCCCAGTTATCTCCCCCTCTAAAATATCCTTCGTAGTTTTGCTAAAATCCGGAATATTGTCTTGCGACACAAGTTATCTCTTTCATCATATTGATTTTAAATGTTTTACTGTGTAAAAATCGATCATGCAAATAAATTCATTATGTAACCCTTTATATCTTAGAAACGATCTCTTGTAGTACAATTCAACTAGCTGGTATCTGGTAAATCTATGAACTCTACAACTTCAAACACTTATAGAGATATGGCAATTTGATTCCAGATATAGCTTAAATAACATTAAACTGGCAAAGATGTGGCTTGTAAACCGATTGGTTTATCCGGTATCATCACTTCTCAACTCGGAGAAAACTTCACGTGCTAATGGGACTGTATCGGACTCATCCTCCCTTATAATGGACGTATCATCATGTTGGGAATTAAAGTGCGGAACAATTCCCCTCTTGAGATTAACCGGCTAAAATAGAGAAATAAACTAAAAAACAATAAAATAAAAGAACACAAGATTTTTACGTGAAAACTCTCAACCGGAAAAAAAAACCACGACCGTTGTCAAAGACAACCCGAGAAACCACTATGTGAAAATTGTTACAACACACATACTATTCTCACAAACCCGATACCCCAAGTACACCCGAGAAAATATTTAACTACACCTTTTACCACTATAATACAAGAGAATAGAAAGGAATTTAGAAGCCAAATAGAACTCTCAATACTTGACTTTGTACATTTGAAAATGGAAATAGTTAGGCCTATTTATAGTTGAGTTCTAAGGACTAACTTACAAATAGCCTAATCTTTAGGGACCAGAAAATAATTTTCCCATTAATTATTTCCAGCTTGCCAACTTGTTTTTCCTCTATTTTCAACATTCGGTGGCTGCCATCTTAAACTTTAGTGTCTGTCACCCTTGACAAATTTCAAGTCATTTCTCAACAAATCTCCACCATAACTTGAAATTCCACCGCTTTCACAATCTCAAAACAAAAATTGTCGTACTCCACCATAAAAAGTACACATGTATAAAAATAAACCTCGGCACGTCGAAAATGTTGAAACTTATGGTGCAACTTCCATGTTGGCTCCCTTTGGAAGTTCATCAGCCATCGACACCATACACCTTGCATCAATGCTAACCAATGCCCGTGACGAGCGAGACGATGCTAGTTTCTGATTCGGAGCCTGTTGCCGAACTTGCTTCTCCTAGACAATTTTTCTTTACATGCCCAGCCTTTCCACACTTCCAGCAAACCACATTCTTTTTCTTCTTCTCGTTCACTGCCAATACCGAGTCCGTTGAATCACGAACTGTGGAATCACGACCTCCGTTCTTCAACCTTTTCTCCTAAAAAATGAGCTTATTGGCAATCTCTGAAAAATCCAGAGTTTCCTTCCCATACATCAAAATAGGTTTCATGTGTTCATAGGAAGTCGGAAGAGACAATATAAGCTGTAAAGCTTTATCTTCATCATCGATCTCAACTCCAATAGACTCTAATTCAGTGACAAAATGATTGAGTGCTCTAAGATGATCTGAGATCCTGGAACCATCATCCATACGCAAGGTATGAAACTGCTCCTTAAGGTGCAATATGCTTGAAATGCCTTTCCCTTGGTACAATGCTTCAAGTTTCTCTCAAAACTCTTTTGCACCGGAGATTCCTTTCACATTAGGAAGAACATTCTTTGCCAAAGCCAAGCGAATTTAACTTGTTGCTCTCAAATCAAGATCCTCCCAATCTTCATCACTCATACTAGAGCCGGCTTTTCCAGAATAATTGCTGGCAGGTGATAAGTGTTCAAAAGTACAATTTTTATTACCCTTTTTACTCATATTATTGTTAGACTTAGGCTCATATTAGTCGCATAATTAGTCATTCATGCATTAATTCATGTTTCTTTCCACCATTGAGCTTGATTACATAACTTGGTGATTTTTGTGGAAAAAGATGCTGCTTTGGTGTGTTTTTGTGTGTGTGCAGAATCACTTGCCTAAATAAGGCTAGAACCAGTTGCCAGGGCAGTACATGAAGGAGATGCCGACGCAGTTACCAGGGCAATGCATGAAGGAGATGCCGACGCTAGTTGCCAAGGCAATTTTCAACAAAGAATAAGATGATATGGTAGTCGAAATTGATGACTAGATAAGCCCAAGATGACGTGAAGCAAAGTTAAATCCCAAAGGAGTTTGATTTCCATGAAGAGGTTAAAGAGAAATTAAGGAAATCAAATCCCAAGAAGATAAGAGAAGTTCTAGAAGGAATTTAAATATAATAAAGAATTATATTATTTAAATATAATTTAATTCCAACTTAACTTCCTCCTCAAGAAGGATCTTGACCTAGCCATCTCCTATTTAAAGGACCAAGCCGTCAAAGAGAGGTGGGCAAGAAGAGAAGAGAGAAATTTCGACAAACTCCAAAGGGAAATAAGTGAGAGATTTCGACAAGGGAGAAAGCTTGGAGGGAGAGTTCGATTGAGAGGTTTTCCAAAGAGGGCTGATCGATTTCTTCTTCTTCTTCCTTGCTTCCATTAGATTCATGGTTTGGGGATTATTCTTTGTATATCTTTTGAACCCAACCATGAACTAACTTGATTGGTTGGGGTTATTGTGTTTTGTTGTTATGAAAAACAATTGGATTTTGTTTAGGTTTTTTAGTTGCAATTCAATTTTCAAAGTTTGTTCATTCTTGGTTCTCAATCTTGTTTGCGAGTGAATTGGGAGAGGATATTGTAACTTCATCTATTTATCTAATATCGGGAGAGTTAGATTCAAGAAACGAATAAGCATGATCTTTATTCAATCAATTGATGGTGAAGAATAATCTGGCTTAGGAATAAGTTTAGGATTTCAACGGCTAAGAGGAGCGCAAGATTGGTTGTTGTTCACCCTTGATTCACACATGGATGTATTATCAAGGCATGCACAAATAGCTAGAGTTTCGACTTAGGGATAAGAAGAAACCATTGAAAAACGCTTCGCCGAACTTTGGAAGTGAATGCTCAATTGCCCAGGCAATTGACCCATCCTTAATTGCCCAGGCAATTGCGGGAGAATTGCCCAGGCAATCTGATCAGACAACGAGGGGGAATTTCCCTGGCAACCGACCAGGCAACACGACAGAATTGCCCTGGCAATCAACCAGGCAATTGCAACCAAATTGCTCTGACAATCGACTAGGCAATCATAACAGAATTGTCCTGGCAATCCGGCTGCTACTCAATCACCAAGGCGATCCAATCGGCTATCACACCTCAACTCACGATAACCTGGCATATTCTCTCTTTTGCTTTCATCTACTCTTTTAGGTTATTGCTTTTACTTTACTCGTTAAAATCAACTCCTACTATCAATTGTGTTTTTACTTTTACAGTGCGATAACTAAAGCAAAGTGGCCCAAACCAATCCCTGTAGAGACGATACTCGATACTTATCATATCACTTTATTACTTGCGACGTGTATACTTGCACAAATGCGTAGCACTTATTACGCGCAACAAGTTTTTGGCGCTGTTGTCGGGGATTGGCAATTGGTGTTAGTTGTTTTTGTTATTGCATTTTTTTAGTTTTACTAACTTTTCTTTTTGTTTGTTTTATCAAAAAAAATTTAGGTGCGCTACAAGTTAAGGGACATCAACATGTCAGGAAATAAAAGCCGATCTATTCGAGAGTTGATGTTGGAAGATATGAATCAATCCAATCAAGAGTTTCTTGCACCCTTTGATGATTACCTATACCAACCGAGAAAAGCCCAAAGAACTTATACCGTAGAAAAATCTTGTGCTATGTGTGGAGAACATCATGTGTTTGAAAATTGCCCTCACATTTTCGGTGCATATGACTACATGGAGGACCATAGAGGGAACCACCAGCAAAATTCTTCATGGTATGGTCAAAAAGCTCAAATTTTTTTTACCATAACAATTTTGCCACAGGAACAGGTATGCCATGACAATGTAGTCATTTTCAAGAGCGCTCTAATTCCTTGGAGGAAACGTTGCTAGCTTCCTTGGCTAGACTTGACGGATCAATTGAAGAGATTCGAGAGCTATCAAAGTCCATGGATACGAGGATAGCTCAGTGGGATGCAACCTTAGGGGAATCAGAAGATCAATTGAGGAGATCCACATATGTCATGGATAACATGCACCAACAATCCATTTCGGGGGATACTGACATCACAAGGCAAGATGATAAGGATCAATGCAAAGAAAGCTCTCCGATGTGTGGGGAACAACTAGAACCTCTAAGTCAAGAGGATGCCAATGAGAGAGACTGCCCAACACATGATGAGCTTGAGCAACAAATTACCTCGGCAATAATTGAGGAGCCTGAACAGAGCAATGTCGCGACAACACTCAATGAAGCTGAGAACAACAATACTACAACAAATTCTGAGGAGCCTGATGCCCAGAAGGTTACAACATTGATGTTGAAGTAGGAATTCATAGATTTTTCTCATCTACAGTTGCCACAGCAATTACATGACCACATGTAAGATCAATGAGATGATAATACTTTGCCAATGGAATATGAGCAGGTAATGGTTGAACCTTTCGAATTCTTTAAAAACTTACATCGTCCATTGCAGGTATGTCTTGAGGAACCGATGTTGGTAGATTTGAAGCCATCGAAATCTCTACTGATGGAGATGTTTGAGAGGTCAAAAGAAAAAGGTTTTTGGATTCGTAATGCTTTTCAGAAAATTGGTTATTCCCTTGACTTACAGCAAATTTTGGCAACTGATTGCCATGGCAATTGGCTAGAGCAGCAATTGCCACGACAACGAAGGCTACATTCAACCATGATGGAGTCCGATAAGGATGAGGTAATTAAATGGTTGGGTGTTGATATAATTTTTCCTAATAATATATCCATGCCTTCAGGAACAGTAGAAAAGTGGAAGATGCGCATGAACTACAAGGGAACACGAAAGAAAGACACCTTCACCATGGTAACGCAAAAGGGAGTAGTGGCAAGCACATTGGCCAAACTCTTTTTGGGCAATATTGTCACCCGATGGAGGGTGCGGGTGGACTATAAAAAGTATCGAAAACGACCATCCTCAAGTTTTCTCATAAATGCAATAACATTAGAAAATGCATGATGGCACTCTTTTTAGACATGGTCGAAGACTTCCTTGAGATCTTCATGGATGATTTTTCCGTTTTTGGTAATGACTTTGACAGTTGTCTCGGTAATTTAGAGAAGGTGTTGGCAAGATGTGAAGAAACCGATTTAGTCCTTAATTGGGAGAAGTGCCATTTTACGGTAGATGAAGGAATGGTGCTCTGCCACAAGATTTCATCCAAGGGAATTGAAGTAGACAAAGCCAAGGTGGACGTGATCGAGAGATTACCCCCACCAAGTTCGGTTAAAGGAATTTGAAGCTTTCTTAGACATGCAGGTTTTTACAGGAGGTTCATTCATAATTTTTATAAAATTACTAAACCTTTGTGCAATTTGCTTGAACAGGATAAAGTCTTCAATTTTGATGATTCTTGCACCCAAGCATTCGAAACCCTAAAGGAAAAGCTTGCCTCGGCACCCATTGTCGTTCCACCAGATTGGACGCTACCTTTTGAGCTCATGTGTGATGCAAGTGATTTCGAAGTAGGAGCAGTCCTAGGCCAACGTACAGGTAAGACATTTCATGTGATATACTACGCTAGTAAAACTCTTAATAGTGCTCAAGTGAATTACACAACAACGGAGAAAGAGTTACTAGCCATAGTTTTCGCATTTGACAAGTTCTGATCCTATTTGATTGGTACAAAGGTAATTGTCCATACGGACCATTCGGCAATTAAGTATCTATTTGCTAAAAAGGATGCCAAACCTCGTTTGATTCGTTGGATATTACTTTTACAAGAGTTTGATATTAAAATTAAGGACATGAAAGGAACATAAAATTAAGTGGCCGGTCACTTATCACGCTTAGAACGCAATAGGGAGGAGGACGCGGATGTAGAGATATGCGATGCATTCTCGGATGAGCAACTGTTAGTTGCCTCGGCAACCCTTGACGCCTCGGCAACCATGGATGCGCATGTCTCGGTAACCCTAGACGCCGCAGCAGCTCTTGACGCGCACGCCTCGGGAACCATGGATGCGCATGCCTCGGCAACCCTCGACGCCTCGGCAACCCTTGACGCGCATGCCTTGGCAACCCTTGACGCGCATGCCTTGGCAACCATAAAAGCAGTTGCCACGATAACACATGCCTCGGTAATGCCCTGGTACGCGGATTTAGTTAATTTCCTTGTTTGTGGTATTTTACCTTATGGCCTTACTCACCAAGGAAAGAAGCGGTTCCGTCATGATGCTAAGAATTACTTTTTGGACGAGCCTCTTTTGTTTAAACAATGTGCAGACCAGGTTATACGCCGATGTGTCCCTGAAAAGGAGCAACAGAATGTACTCTGGCAATGTCATTCTTCACCCTATGGAGGACATTTTGGAGGAACGCGTACCGCAGCCAAAGTTTTGCAATCCGGTTTGTATTGGCCAACACTGTACAAAGATGCCCAAGAGTTTTACAAGCAATGTGATCGTTTCTAGAGGACGGACAATATCTCTAGACGACATGAGATGCCACTCCAAAACATCATCGAGGTAGAATTGTTCGATGTATGAGGGTTTGATTTTATGTGACCTTTCCCATCTTCATTCGGCAACCTCTACATTCTACTTGCCGTCGACTACGTGTCTAAATGGGTTGAGACAGCTGCAATTCCCACCAACGATTTTAAGATCGTGCAACAATTCTTGCAGAAAAACATATTACACGATTTGGGATACCGAGAGCAATTATCAGTGATGAAGGCAATCACTTCGACAACAAACTCATCGCCAAGATGTTACAACGCTTTGGTGTATCTCACAAGATTGTCGCGACATATCACCCACAAACCAATGGGCAAGCAAAAATTTCCAATCGAGAATTGAAGGGTATACTCGAGAAAGTTGTAAATCCCTCTAGGAAAGATTGGTCAGTAAGACTAGATGACGCACTTTGGGCATATCGCACTGTATTCAAAACACCCTTAGGTATGCCCCCTGCCGACTTGTCTATGGCAAAACATGCCATCTACCGGTGGAAATCGAACACAAGGCATATTGGGCAATCAAGACTGTGAATATGGATTGGGAAAGTGCCGGACAAAAGCGTTTGTTGGACCTCAACGAGATAGAAGAATTTCGTGCACTCGCCTATAACAATGCACAAATCTACAAGGAGAAAACAAAGCAATGGCACGACAAGAAACTATTGCCACGGAAATTCATGCCAGGGAAACTAGTTCTCTTATTCAATTCTCGGCTAAAACTTTTCCCGGGAAAACTAAAATCAAGATGGTCTGGACCATTCGAAGTTGTCAAACTATTCTCTCATGGTGCCGTGATAATCAAGTTCATTACCGACGAACATGAATTCAAAGTTAACGGACAAAGATTGAAGCACTACAACGGTGCCCATGTAGAACATAACAAAGAAGTTGATATCTTAGGAGATGCATAAGCTCCTTTCGATATTTTATTTTTCTTTTTCTTTTTTTTTCGAACTATTTTTCTATTAGTTTCAGTTATTTTTTTCTCTTTATTTATTTTTGGAATTTTTAGGAGATATTTTATTTTTCTTCATTATCTTTAGTTTTCAGGTTTTCTTTGTTTTCTTTTCTTTTCCACAACAAGGCTCACAACCACCATGCTAAGAAAATTCACTGCCAACTACTTGCCACAACAACCACAACAGAGATTGCCCAGACAACAACAATGGCGTCGGCAACTTCTGATGCCCAAACATGGATCAAATCAAAGCAATGCTATTCACGCGGTACCAGCCACAAGCATTCAACGACTGACCGAAAAATGAATCAAGCAAACGACACAAAGAAAACTTATCACTCGAGGTGACAACCTCTCCGACTAACTTATTTCATTTAGTTTCTTTTAAATTTTGTTTCACTTTTACATGCATTAAGGACAATGTTTCTCTCGAGTTTGGGGGGGGTGTTGGTTTCTAGTTAGTTTCATGTTTAGTTGCATTCATCTTTAGTAATCACATATAGGTTGCATATGTTACTTCCCATGCCTTTAATTGGATTTAATCGCTTAAAGACTTGTTGAATATCCAATGATGAATTTTTGCCACTGCACTTAATTGAAAGAACCTTTAATTTTAGGATTGCATGAAAAGAACTTAGAATTTTACTATGATGCTGAATTTTTTTTTACACGGTTGTGGCTTGTTGATTGAAAGAAACTTAGTGGACTTAGGTTGCTTAAAATTTGGGTAAATTTAAATTGAAAAATAAAAGTTAAATTCTTGCTAGAGGTGCCCGAAATTTGCTCTAGTAGTAAATGCACTTTCTTGCTAGAGGTGCCCGAAACTGGTTCTAGTAGTTAATGCACATTAAAGAATCGCTAGAGGTGCCTGAAATTGGCTCTAGTCGACTAAAATAAAATGAGAAATTGCTTACTTTGCTAGAGGTGCCCGAAATTGGCTCTAGTGAAAATAAAAATAAGTGACCCGGTAATTAAATTGATAAAAGCCTATTGTTCACATAGAATCTTGAAAATCAACTTGTACACAACTACACACACATTGTCACAAGCATTATAGTTTGATTCCGGGTAATTTTTGTGCTATTCGAAAAATTAAAAGGTGATCATACTTTGTGCCGCGGTTCCGAGGTTTGAATTCAAGTTTGAAGCATGTCTTTGATGATTAAAGTCTTGGTAGATAATTGTTAGTTTGCATTGCTTGAGGACAAGCAATAGTTCGAGTTTGGGGGTGTGATAAGTGTTCAAAAGTACTATTTTTATTACCCTTTTTACTCATATTATTGTTAAACTTAGGCTCATATTAGTTGATAATTAGCCATTCATTCATTAATTCATGTTTCTTTCTACCGTTGAGCTTGATTACATAACTTGGTGATTTTTGTGGAAAAATATGCTGCTTTGGTGTGTTTTTGCGTGTGTGCATAATCACTTGCCTAAATAAGGCTAGAACTAGTTGTCAGGGCAGTACATGAAGGAGATGCCGACGCAGTTGCCAGGGCAATGCATGAAGGAGATGTCGAGCTAGTTGCCAAGGCAATTTTCGACAAAGAATAAGATGATATGGTAGTCGAAATTGATGACTAGATAAGCCCAAGATGACGTGGAACAAAGTTAAATCCCAAAGGAGTTTGATTTCCATGAAGAGGTTAAAGAGAAATTAAATCCCAAGAAGATAGGAGAAGTTCTAGAAGGAATTTAAATATAATAAAGAATTATATTCTTTAAAGATAATTTAATTCCAACTTAACTTCCTCATCAAGAAGGATTTTGACCTAGCCATCTCCTATTTAAAGGACCAAGCCGTCAAAGAGAGGTGGGCAAGAAGAGAAGAGAGAAATTTTGACAAACTCCAAAGGGGAAGGAGTGAGAGATTTCGACAAGGGAGAAAGCTTGGAGGGAGAGTTCGATTGAGAGGTTTTCCAAAGAGGGCTGGTCGATTTCTTTTTCTTCTTCTTTGCTTCCATTAGATTCATAGTTTGGGGATTATTCTTTGCATATCTTTTGAACCCAACCATGAACTAACTTGATTGGTTGGGGTTATTGTGTTTTGTTGTTGTGAAAAACAATTGGATTTTGTTTAGGTTTTTGAGTTGCAATTCAATTTTCAAAGTTTGTTCATTCTTGGTTCTCAATCTTGTTTGCGAGTGAATTGGGAGAGAATCTCGTAACTTCATCTATTTATCTAATATCGGGAGAGTTAGATTCAAGAAACGAATGAGCATGGTCTTTATTCAATCAATTGATGGCGAAGACTAATCCGGCTTAGGAATAAGTTTAGGATTTCAACGGCTAAGAGGAGCACAATATTGGTTGTTGTTCACCCTTGATTCACGCATGGATGTATTATCAAGGCATGCACAAATAGCTAGAGTTTCGACTTAGGGATAAGAAGAAACCATTGAAGAACGTTTTGCCGAACTTTGGAAGTGAATGCTCAATTGCCCAGGCAATCGACCCATCCTTAATTGCCCAGGCAATCGCGGGAGCATTGCCCAGGCAATCTGATCAGACAACGAGAGGGAATTGCCCTAGCAACCGACCAGGCAACACGGCAGAATTGCCCTAGCAATCAACCAGGCAATTGCAACCAAATTGCCCTAGCAATCGACTAGGCAATCATAACAGAATTGTCCTGGCAATCCGGCTGCTACTCAATCACCAAGGCAATCCAATCGGCTATCACACCTCAACTCACGATAACCTGGCCTATTCTCTCTTTTGCTTTCATCTATTCTTTTAGTTTATTGTTTTTACTTTACTCGTTACAATCAAATCCTACTATCAATTGTGTTTTTACTTTTACAGTGCGATAACTAAAGCAAAGTGGCCCAAACCAATCCCTGTGGAGATGATACTCGATACTTATCATATCACTTTATTACTTGCGACGTGTATACTTGCACAATTGCGTAGCACTTATTACGCGCAACAACAGGCTTTCTTTTTGGTGCCTTGTGCGTCCCCAATTGTATTAACATGTCTTTCATGTTTATTTGCCATAAACCAAAGTCGATCTTTCCATCAAATTTCTCTATGTCAATCTTCATGGCGGATGTCATCGCAACTGAATGTAGTCTGTGAGCAATGCACCAAGTAGTTCCTAGGAAAGAGAGGTGGATCACAAAGATCACTCAAATACCAAGTCTTTCCTTAGCCAGAACTTTCCTAGACATGTACTTCCACAGTACCACAGTAACCATCAATCAAGAAGAAGCCAAGAACAATCTCCAAGAAACCACGAACTCAAAGTAACCGTGAAAGATTTTCTTTTCCAAAATGGAGGTTCAGACAATGCTGCAACCACAATGATAAGAAAATTATCACTCATTCAACCTCGCTCTGATGCCAATTGTTGGGAATCAAAGTGCGGAACAATTCCCCTCTTGAGATTAACCGGCTAAAATAGAGAAATAAACTAGAAAACAATATAATAAAAGAACACAAGATTTTTACGTGGAAACTTCCAACCGGAGAAAAAACCACGACCGTTGTCAAAGACGACCCGGGAAACCACTATGTGAAAATTGTTACAACACACAGACTATTCTCACAAACCAATACCCCAAGTACACCCGAGAAAATATTTAACTACACCTTTCGCCACTCTAATACAAGAGAATAGAAAGGAATTTGGAAGCCAAATAGAACTCTCAATACTTGACTTGGTACATTTGAAAATGGAAATGGTTAGGCCTATTTATAGTTGAATTCTAAGGACTAACTTACAAATAGCCTAATCTTTAGGGACCAGAAAATAATTTTCCCATTAACTATTTCCAACTTGCCAACTTGTTTTTTCTTCCATTTTCAACATTCGGTGGCTGCCATCTTAGACTTTGGTGGCTGCCACCCTTGACAAATTTCAAGTCATTTCTCAACACATCACTATGAAACGGAGCAGTCATTGAAGGCAAACTCTGGAAAACAGGCAACAGCAACATGGCGGAAACATTGGCCATGCTATCCTCGTGTGGCTCTTGTACAACTGAAGTTTGCTCATGCTGCAAAGCATACTCCAAGTCCCAAACCACATCACTCATGGTTGGCCTATCAGCAGCATCTTCTTGCAGACATTTCTCCGCTATATATGTAAATTTTCTTAATGAGTTGGGGTTGATCAGATGTTTTATGGAGGGATCGAGAATCTGCTCTAGCAATCCTTTCTTCTTGCATAGAATTCCCCATTTGGCTAGGTTGACTTGGTCTCTTGGAAGTGTAGGATCGATAACTGCCCTTGCACACAACACCTCGAGAAGAACCGCACTGAACGAATAAACATACTATTTCTCTGTCAGCTATTAGGTGCTGAAGTAGTCAGGATCGAGATAACCGAAAGTTCCTTTAACAACCGTGCTAACATGGGATTGATCAGGATGACCTAATCTTGAAAGGCCAAAATCGGCTACTTTGGCCACAAAATTCTCATCAAGCAAGATGTTTGTCGATTTGACATCACGGTGAATGATGCCTCCAGTTGCACCTTTGTGAAGGTAATTAGGTCCCCTTGCGGCACCAATGCAAATTGCAAGCCTTTGCTTCCAAGGCAAGCAAGGCTGTTCTGAGTTGTATAGGTGCTCCTTTAGAGTTCATTTTTCCATGAACTCATACACCAGGATCATCTCAGACATTTCGTCACAATATCCGATCAAGGAAACAAGATGGAGATGGCGAATTCGGGATAAAACCATGATCTCTGTCTGAAATTCCGGAAGGCCTTGGCCCGACCCTGGCTTGCTCCGTTTCACAGCTACTTTGATGCCGGTTCTAAGAGTTCCTCGGTAGACATCACCGAATCCATCCTTACCGATCAGCAACTTCGTATCAAAGTTTCTCGTGGCTAACTGAATCTCAAAAAATGGTATCTTCAAACCCAGATTCAAATCAGGGACAGATGAGGTATTTTGTGGTGCCCTCTCTGCTTAGTTTTGACTGTTGAGGCATCTTCCTGTTACTGTGAGTGCTTCCTTTATAGGCAGTTAATGGTAGCCATTCCGGAGTTCCAATGGATTTCGACTTCCTGCATTTCAATCTATTACACAACAGATCTCCAAAAACGCAGACAAGTACTAGACCTCCAAGGACCAGACCGACAATAACGAAGACAGACTTCTGTTTCTACTTAACAGTGACAAAGTCGGATTTTCCCACCATTTCCATTATCTCAACCCCGTTTAGAAAAGCTGTTTGCATGGAAGAACTACCATCAGACCCTATGGAGATGTTCATGAATCCTGAATCATCAGAATCAACCACGAAGTCTACATAAAATGGAGTTGCCAATTGCCCCGTTCTGTTATAAGGATTGATTTTCTGGCTCAAGCAGCAATCTATATAGAGAAGAAACTGGAAGTTGCTCAGTGAAGAACTAACAATGTCCCAGAAGTGAACCCGAACCAAGTGCCGGGCATTGCGAGTTACATCAAGGACCATGTTACATTGAAGTTATTTGATTGTCTACTAGTATCTATATTCATCTCTTTGGCAGTCATATACACAGGAGCTGGTGCAATAAATTTGTTAACCGGAGCCAAATAGTTAGGTTGAACTGCTAAATCTTGTTCGTTCTTTGCAGTGTGTGCATCATACAGGTAACCGTCATCGGGAAGCCATGTTCTCAATAAAGTGTCGTTCATTGGTGAAAGAGTAGGGCCTCCGACATTAATCCTATGAGTTGTATGTAAAGCTTGAGAGAGCATATCTTTGTTACCATTGCTATCTTCATCATTAATGAAGTCCGGAGGAGCCGGAAAGACCTCAATCGCGTTTACGATCGCCAAAGAAGATCCTTGAGGTACAAAGTTGATTGAAAAGCTACCTATAGGAATGCTTAAAATGAATTCTTTTACTACAGCAGTGTTGTTACTGTTTTGGACTGTGAAATTGTGTAAGAGCACGAAACCAGAAGCTGAAACATCAAAAACAGCAGCGGACATATTCATCGGGCTGAAGAAATGAAGACGTACCATGTAAGAACCGTTACTGTCGATTTCAAGCACGTACGAAGACTTCTGCCCAAAAATTCTTGACGTTCGATACAGAGCTGATGGTGTCTTTGATGCCTGTTTGTTGTCAATGGCAAAACTCTTCTGTTTGGTAAAGGAGGCAAGCCCAGAATTCATGTCACCAACATAAGTCCGAGAAGCGATGTTTAAGTTGATGCTGGATCCACAGTTAATGAAATACTTGTCTGGAAGAGTGTATACTGAAGAGTGTACTTGATATGATGAGAAGACAGGAAAAAGGAGAAGAATTAAAGGTTGATGAAGTTTAGCCTCCATTGATTTGCAGTATTTTTGCAGAAAATTCTCTTTTACTCAGACTAATGACATTATGTGAACCAAAATGATTATTTGAAAGGTTGAAGACAAATCAACATAAGGAATCTGTAGACTCATGAACCAAAACAGGCTATGAGAAAATTCTAGGCAATTTGCATTGGGAATGTCAATTTAAGTTTGAAAATACATTCAGTTTATCAAAAATATTTAGGAAGCGTCCAGGATAGTCGAACGTGCATTTTGGTGGAAATAACATGGTCCTAATCTTACTAATAATTAAATGACGTGTTCTAATTTACCACATATATTTACATAGCTGCAGTAATGGGACTGTTTTGACCAAAAAGGGTCGGTATTGTCTGTCGCACACCATAGTTGAAGGGTATTTAAGCATATGTTTCTCATTCTCAAGTTTTGCAGCCCATTACTTTTTGCTTCTCAACTTTTTCTTTACCATGGCTGCTTCACACGAGTGCTTGCCTTTCAATGGTACCGAGTACAGACATTCACATCGTTCATTCAGAGTCCGGGTTTAGCTCTGTTGGTTTATGGAGTCACTTTTTGAAGCCATGAAGTAAGCCAGATAACACAACAAATACAGTTATACAAGTGAAAGAAAGCGAGACGACAGCTTCTTGCAGCTCAGTTTATTTGAAACTACTCGAATTATGAGCAAAGCAGTGCACTAAGGAACTTTCTAAGGCTACTATATACGACGATATCTTCACCGAATGAATACACTACTAAGATACAGTTTTTTAGACAAAAAAAGATACATTTCAACATCAATACAGTGATAGAGTTGTAGCTAAGACAAATTACCAGCTGCATTAGACTATCTGCCACCATCAATCCTCAGCTGGGAGAACACACCACTTTCTGTTGTGTCTGAACCATCATCCTTTTCCATGGGCACATCGCCTTTCTCGACTAGGTAATTGTTCGAAGGCAATCGCTGAAAAGGTCTCGATGACATGTTGAAAGAAGAATCGATGGCGCTGTCCTCGTGCGGCTCTCGGTGCACCGCAGTTTGCTGTAACTGCAATGTGTATTCCAAGTCCCAGCAGATGTCGAGCATTGTTGGCCTACTGGCTGCAGTTGGCCTCAGGCATTTCTCAACTATTTCACTGAATTTTCTCAATGAATTAGGGTTGATCTGGGAAGCCATTGAAGGATCAACGATCTTTTCAAGTTCCCCTTTGTTTAACCAAATCATTCCCCACTCGGCTAAGTTTATCTCCTCCTTCCTATGTGAGTTAATGATAGCTGGTCTAGCGCAGAGCACTTCAAGGAGTACAACACCGAAAGAATAAACATCCGATTTTTCAGTGAACTGAAGGGATCTAAAATACTCGGGATCAAGATACCCGAAGCTGCCTTTGATGCCGGTGCTGAACCCATCTGGATCGAGAAGGCCGGATTTAGAAAGTCCGAAATCTGCAACTTTTGCCACATATTCTTCATCAAGCAAGATATTTGTGGACTTAACATCACGGTGAATGATTCCTCCATCCGAACCAGTGTGAAGATAATGAAGACCCTTTGCGGCACCAATACAAATTTCGAGCCTTTGCCTCCATGCCAGTAAAGATAATGAAGATGATTTCTCTGGATTCCCTTGCAACTTGTAAAGATGATCCCTGAGAGTCCCTTTCTCCATGAATTCATAAACCAGTATCATCTCGGACCCTTCATCACAATACCCAATCAGGGACACGAGATGGCGGTGTCGAATCTTGGATAGAATCATGACCTCCGTTTGGAATTCCGGAAGACCCTGGCCATGTTTGGACTCACTTCTTTTGACTGCAACTTTGAGACCATTTCGCAGAGTCCCTTTATAGACTTTCCCAAAGCCTCCTTCCCCAATCAAGAATTTAGCATCGAAGTTTTTGGTTGCCTCTAATATTTCAGCAAAAGGCATCTTTAACTTCAGGTTTAAGTTCGGAACAGGAGGGGTATTGCCAGATTTCGAGCTTATTCCGATATAAGGGCTTGCTCCTCCAAAAGGAAGGGTACCGTATGAAGCCATTGGTTCCAAAGCTTTAGCTTTTCTTCGTTTCTTAAACAACAAGAAAGCCACCAACAAAGTACAGCAGATAACAACAAACCCAGCTACAGAACCAACAATGATATACACTAAATTATTCCTTTTTGTCCCACTAATCTCTGGCTCCAGACCTGGTTCAGTGATGAACTCCATGATCTCGAGTCCATTCAAGTAAGCAAAGTGATCCATGGTTGAGTTCGCCCAAGCAGCAACACCAACACTAATGAAATCAGATTCATCCGAGTCCACCACGAAATCCAAATAGAACGGAGCGGCCGTGTTGATAGTATTCAGGTAAGGATTGATTTGTTGGGTGAAGTTATTGTATATAAAGAGACCGAATTGGACAATATTGGGTGATGTACTAAGAATGTCGCAGAAATGGACTCGAACAAAATGTAGGGCATTCTTACTGACATTGAAATGCCAAGTAATGTTGAGAGAATTTGACGACTGATTACCACTTAGGTTTACTTCTTTGCAAGTCCTATAGACACCGTCCGGGATAAAGTTTTGAAAGGCTGCATTATAGATTTCACTGCCTTGTAAAGATTCATCATCATAGAGTAGCCTAATAGTCTGTTGATAAGGGCAATTTGTTGCCCAATTTCCAACAACCATGTAGTCGCTATCAGCCACCCATTCCGATGCAACCACCGTTGGGTCATTAATGGATTGGGGTTGGCTTCCAAAAGCAACTCTATGAACTGTTCTAAGCAACTGAGAGGGCAAACCCTGGTAAAGACCCATACTTCCTGCAGGACTCAGATGAGTTCGATTACCCTTGAGGTTTGGAACAGGGAAAACTTCTATGGCGTTCACAAAGGCCAAAGATGATTGGTTTGCAGGGATGAAGTTGATTTTGAACTTGGATGAAGTTATAGGCACTAAGAAATCCTTAATCACAGGGAAAGAATTAGTGTTTCTGACACTGAAATCGGACAACAGAGACTTACTTGAAGCTGTAACATTGAACAAGGCATCCCCTAGATTAGCAAAAGGAAAGAAATGGAGGCGTACCACGTGTAGGCCTCTGTCACTGATGTCGTCGAGTTCATAGGAAAAAGGATCACTTGAAAACCTTGCTGTTTGGTAAAGAACCGAGCTAGATGATGTCTGCCGTGTTGTGTCTGGGATCGGTCTGCCACCGGCAACAGAGAAGGAGTTTGGGTTTTTGTCACCGACAAATTTCCTACTTCCTTGTGTCTCGGGAGAATTTGACCCACAGTTGATGTAGTATTTATCCCGGAAAACATAGGGTGCTGAGAGAACCAAAACAGGGTACAACTGAAGAAGAAGAAGAAGAAACAAAGGCAGAAAAGCAAAGGTAAGGAACCGCAGATTTCCCATTGCAATCTCAGGTCGGCTGAGAACCAGGTTTAGTGAGCGACAACAATGGCTAAAAAGGAAGACTTTGGTAAACGACCCGACTATGATTCATTTTCTGTGGGATACATTTCACTTGAAAAGATAAAAAGAGATTCAGGTCCTCTAATATCGCCAAGCGAATTGGTTTTGTGCAGAGGAAATATCTAATATTTCTGGACATGTCTAATTCTGATCACGTCATTAACAGCACCCATTTGTTTTCCCACCTTGTCCTAAAGAACCTACCGTTCTTGACTTTTCCTTGGTTCAGCAGCAGTGAGATATTTAATGATTTTATTTATTAATCACGGGGGTTGATGGTTTCTTGTCGTTTTTAAACAGTGACTTCATCTATTTCTTGCTGCCTTGGATTTAAGTAGGAGTAATTCACTGCATTTAGCCAGTAAAATTTTTTACTCATTCTAATCTCAGTTGAAAATTTGGAACCGAAATCTGAGTCATCTGATTCTTCCTCATTGAGCATGCTCGCCAAGTGTGTTTTCATTTTTCTTTGTCCCCCCCCCCCCAACTGTGCAAAGTGGTGTTGAACCAAAGTGTCAAGAACGATGATGGGTGGAATCAAAGTAGTGGGTATACAGTGCTTTTTCAGGATTTTGGAGAATTTATATATGCATGTATATATATGATAGGATTTTGGAAATAACTTTTTTATAATTTTTATTTTTAATAGATTTTCCAAATGTTTATCATGTTTATATTTTTAATAAGATTTTAAAAAATTTCAAATGTTTTGAAGCCATTAGTAAATTCACGCAACATGTATAGGTTAAGTGTTATTTTTCTTAATAATGACTAAATTGAACTTATATGTAAATATTGAAGACTAAATTTATTATTATACTACTTTTAAAAACTACCACGTCATATTTTCATTAAGTTATTTAATGGGCTGGTGACAAAAATCAACCAGTTAAATGATTATTTTATAATTTTTTATAGTCAAATAATCAAAAGAGAAAACACAAACGAGTAAAAAAATGTCAAATTTCGAAACTTTTTTAAACAACCTAAAATGTTATATTTTTTTAACAAATTTCAATTTTTTTAGATTGGCGGGTTTTTTTTGTAATCTATTCAATTCCAGAAAGGCCATTAGCCCCAAACATTTTATCCTTTAGGAGAAAGTTAAAATCAATGGAATGTTGCAGGTGGGAAATCCCCAAACCTACCGCAAAGCAGAAGAAGCATAAGTTAAAATGAGAATATAATATCAAATTGTCCATCAATTATATATTGCATCGGTTGTTGTAGTGGTGAGACGGTGAGATGATAAAATAACGAGGGGCTAGTGGGAAGTTTTGCATCATGAAAGTGACTCCCCAATAAATATACGTATTATATATTTAAGCTCTTACGCCACCATTTTTTCCCCTTCTCTATTGGGCCGTCGTACTTATAGATTAAACTGGTAAAGAAATTAAATCATCGAGGGAAATAAACAATTTATTTTATATTTTTATATGTCTATTTTATGTTTATATTTGAAATTTATAGTTTTTTTTCTCTCTTAATAGTATGATTAATTATATTTACATAAATAGCATATAATAACAAAAATATTATTTTCTAAAAGGTTTATAACACAAAATGACCTCATGTATCTTTCAAATCTGATTCAATTAATCCTTTAATTTAGACTAATTTAATCAAATTGACTTTTAACCTTTTCGGAATTCAAATTGCCCCCCTAGACTTTGTAGATTGCTAATAAAAATTAAATGTTAATTTAACAAAACTTATTGAGTTCATACTTCATAGATCAATTTAACCTAAAATGGTTCAAGGGACAATTTAACTATACTTATGCCTTTCAAAGATCATTTTAGGTTTAAAGCCTTTTAAAAAAATAAAATTATTTATAAAATAAATAAAAAATTATAACAAACATCGTTTTTTTTCTTCCTGAAAAACAATAAAGTACGAGTTCATAATTGATGGCCAAGTGTTTAACAAGTAGGTTAATGATATCAATCAGAAATAAAAAATCATTATATATATATAAATAAAAACAATCATAATAAAATATAAAATAACAAAAACTTGTGTTTTTATAAAAATAATAAAAATACCTTTTCCTTCATCTTAGCTCCTCGAATTGAGGTATACAAAAATTAAGTAAAAGCAAATTGCATAACAGCATGAACGTAGGACTTTATGTTAGAGGACGAACTTATAAAATTTTAATTTTAATGATGAATTTATAAGTTTTTAGGGGACGAAAATATATTTTTAATAAAAAAATTAATTTTTTTAAATCATATATGAAATTTAAAATTTTAGGGGCGACCACCCCCTCTAGTTCCCCTCGGTACATCCAGTATAAAAGAGCATTGATTAAGGACATTTGTTGGCATTCCTTTCTCTCCTAATTAGTAATTTGATTTGGTATATATAAAAGAATAGTCAAGTATTTACAACCCATTATAAATGATTAAAAAATTAAAATTAAAATTAAAATATATAGTAGTATTTATAAAATTAAAAGAGGCATTAAAGATGCAAGTCAAGTATATAAAAGAATAGTCAACATGTTACAACTATTATAAATGTTTAAAAATATCCAATTGGAATATATAGAAGTATTTTTAAAATTAAAAGAATGGTATTTCGATAATTCTTTTGAAGGAAGATGCTACTATTTGATTTAAATTCAATACAGACTCAAATTTAATTTTTTAATTGAAGATTTGTCTCATTTCTCATTCGAATAAAAAATTATTTCTATTAAATTAATT
Organism: Hibiscus mutabilis; assembly: GCA_019671005.1. NCBI lineage: Eukaryota > Viridiplantae > Streptophyta > Magnoliopsida > Malvales > Malvaceae > Hibiscus > Hibiscus mutabilis. The sequence goes on along the minus strand of CM033734.1, from coordinate 8,504,412 downwards.
CGGATCGAGAGTTGTTAAAAAATAAAAAATATCAACAGATAACCAAGTATTAATTGAGTTGTTAAAAAGTAAAAAAAAATATTTTATTTAATCATCGATACCCAATTTATTGGTTGACTAATTCAGATCAAGTTCTGCAAAAGCCCAATATGGGATGACCCTCATAACTCAGTTTTCTCTATTTATAATGCTAAGATTCGATTCCATGACCTTACTTATAGGACCTAATGCCTCATCCGCTAGAGCAACCGATTGTTGGTTAAAAATATTATTTAAATATTAATAAAGATTATTATAATAATGTTATCATCTCGTATAATCTTTAAATAAAAAAATAAAAATATCATTTTAATAACCAAATACATAATTAATATATTTAAATGCAAATCATTTATCATATTATCCACAATAATTTGTTGAATAAATTTTGATTAATATTTCTATATAAAATATTCTCTCACTTGTAATATAAAAACGGTAAAATATAAAATACGAGTTTAAACTTAAACTTAGATATATAAATTACATAAAAAAAACTTTATAGGGCTGAAATTGAATGATTCAATTTTACTTTGCTCTGCTCGTTTCAAGTTCCATTGTACTTTTATTTTGTTTGTTTGTATCTTCAATAAAAGTAGCCGGTATTTGTTAAAAAATAGTTGTCTTCAAGCTTCCGAGATGCTTCAATTAAATTATTGTTTTTGATAATTTCAATTAAAAAATTGAGATCATTCTAATGACAAGTAAACAATGACAATTTGTATTTGTGGAGGTTAATTTAAAGGTAAAGTTAACAAATGGTCATTGAATTTTATTTAATTATTCAATTTAACAATCAAACTTTCAATTACTTTAATATTATCATTAAATTTTTAGTTTTGATTCAATTTGGCCACTGAAGGCTTAACAGCTGTTAACAAGGTGACAGAGCAATTAAAAAATTGTATAACACATTTAGTCTTCCACGTTTGCACATTCAAACAATTTAGTCATAATTCAAAAAAATAATAAATATAACCCTCAATATTTACACATTATTTCAATTTGGCCATATTTTTAATTAAAATAATTTAACCACAAAACACTAAACATAAAATCATAAACCCGTGAACCCTAAAACCAAAACACTAAGCATTAAACCCAAAACCCCAAAACTCTAAACCCAAAACCCCAAAACTATAATCCTAACTCTTAACATTAACCATAACCCTAAACATAAAACCCCTAAACCATAAACATAAACATTAAACTCTAAATCCATAGACATTAAATCCATAAACCACTTAAACCTTAATCCTACACCCTAAACCTCAAAAATATTAAATTTAGGGTTTAGTGGTTTAGGAATTTAGGGTTTATAGTTAATGGTTACAAGTTTCATGTTTAGGGTTAGGGTTTAGTGTTTTGGGGTTATAAGTTTAATGTTTTGGGTTTTGGGTTTAAGTTTAATGTTTTATATTTAGGGTTTGGGTTTTTAGGGTTTATGGTTTTAGATTTTGAGGTTTTAGTATTTAGGGTTACGTGTTTAATGTTTTGAGTTTAGGGTTATAAGCTTAGTGTTTTAGGGTTTTAGGGCTTAGGGTTAAATTATTTTAATTAAAAATAGGGCCAAATTGAAATAATATGTTAAATATTGAGGGTTAAATTTATTATTTTTTCGAATTATGACTAAATTGTTTGAATATGCAAACATGGATGACTAAATATGTTATTATATAGTTTTTAATTGCCCCGTCAACTTGTTAACAACCGTTAAGCCTTCAGTGGCCAAATTGAATCAAAACTAAAAGTTTAATAATAATATTGAAACAATTGAGAGTTTGATTACCAAAGTAAACAATTGAACAAAGTTCAGTGGCTATTTGTGAACTTTACCCTTAGTTTAATAATTTGGAACGTAAAGAAATTGAGAAGAACTGAAAAGAAAGAAATGAAACGGAGAAGAAATGTACGTATTCGTGTTATTATAAAATTTTAATTTATTTAGTATTAAAAATATTTTTATATGTTACTAGTTTGTTCATATATATAATATCAATTATTATTTTTTTTGAAATATATGTAAAATATAGTCTTTTTTTAATGTGCAAATTGGTTAAATTTAAAAAAAATATAAAAAATGGTTTTAAAAAATTAAAATTTTCCAAAATGATAAATCAAAAATATTAAATAAATAATTATCAAATTAAAGTTACCATACTAAACATATTGTTTATTATTTTTTGAAAGAGTTTTCAAGTTTATATAGTATTGAATTTATTTGTTATAATTCATAAATTTGTTTATATTGCCAACAAAATTTTAATCTAATTTATTTATTTTAAATAAAATTTATAAATTTATTCTAATTAAATCCAAAAATTCCATTTAACTCGACTTAATTAAGAAATAACCAAATTAAATAAAAAATAAAATATATCATCTCGCTTAATTTAAATTTTTCATTTTATTTTATTTGACTTGATTCAATTCTAACACGAACTTATCGTTCTAGAATCCTAGTCTGAAACCTGGAAATTGATAGATGCTGAAGCCGAATAAGCAGTATTTGTAGCCCATGGTTTCGGTTTTTATATTCGGTCTATATTTATTAAGGTGGCCGACCCTTTTCACCAACCGGACTCGTTATTCTTTCTACTCTTTTTCGTAGAATCTAACAGCAACAAGGGTAAAAAAAGAGAGATCAAGATGGTGGGTCAATGGACTGCGAAAAAACCAAGCCGAAGCGATGAAGTTTTGGACGCTGATCAACAGCACAAAATCACCAGTCAAGTCAGAGCTCAGCTCGATTCCATGGTCCCAAAACGACCCACCAAACCCAACAGGAGTGAACCGGATTCAGCATCAACCACCACCACCTCCAATCTCCCTTCAGACGTCGACCAAACCATACCCGAGCTCTGTAGCGATGTCTTTTTTTTCATCATCGCTAATTAAAAACGAGGATTTTTGAAAAGTGTTTTTGAAAGGTGTTTGTGTTTCTTTTGGATATAAAATATTTATTCCATGGGGTTTTAAAAGAAACCGCATTAAAAAAAATGGAGTCGCCACCGGCCACTTAGGTAGGCCGGACACCATAAAACCAGAGATTCAAAAGACAGGGTTCGGGAGTCGGTTACGGATGGGGAAGGATTAGCACCCCCACACCGCCCAAAAATTGGTACTTTAATAATTACCGCTTTATTAATATTGGATTTTCCGGATTAGAGTGACGATTATTTTAAAATTCGGTCATAATTGCGAATAAATTTTAAGGGTCCTGTTACCCGAGAATAAGCGCCCAACCACTATCACTACGCTTGATACTGGCCCCGTTTACGCTCGGATAAAAAGACACCGCATTAACAAGTTATAAATCATATGCAATCTAAGTGACAAAAATATGAAACATGGCAAAATATTTAAATGCAATAAATATTAACATAATAAAATACTAATCTAATAAATGATATACTAGATTAAAACATGCATATATACATATTATTCTAAACGATAGATAAAAACAACTTTAACAAGTTAGAACAACAATGTAGGAATAATTATGTTATATGTAGACGAACAAATATTTAAAAAGACATACATGCTATTAATAAAACATATTTCAACATATATGAACAATATATTATACAATAAAGAAGACACACTAACACGTAACCTAAAAGCCAAGAAAACATACAATGTGTACAAAAATACAAGAACATGCTGTTTTACGAGTCAGATAGAACATAGCATGCTTTAATACGAATAACCGGATAAAAAACATGACTATCATTTTTAACACATATACATATAAACATAAAATACGAGTCATATATGAGGGACATAAAATAAAACAATAGAATATCAACATATACGATTATAATACGAACATGAATATTTACAAAGAAAACAGGACTGAAATGAAAGAAAAATAAAAGTTAGTGGCAGAAATTAAAGAATAATAATATGTAATTTAGGGACGAAATTGCGAAACAAACAAAACCTAAAAGGACCAGAACTGTAATTAGACCAAGGGGCAGACCCAAAATGAAAAATTCAAAAACGCGGGATGGTTAAGGGCATAATTTTACTATTCAGAAACTGATTCGGTGTAATTTAGGGACTAGATTGTAAACTTTTGAAATATCAGGGGGACTGGGATTGTAATTATACCATGCGGCGAGACAAAAACGAAAATATTGAAAACGCGGGATGGTTGAGTGTGTAATTTACCCATTTAGCGAAATAATAATAACTATAAAAGCCCCCCTTTTAGGCCGAAATCAAATTTTGGTCATTCGTCTCATTTTTTGATTTTTGCAAGAATCATGTTCTTCATTTTCTCTCGTTTGTTCTTCTGAAACCCAGAATCCGGCGGCCGGCCGCCGTGTTCTCCGCCGCCGGCCGCCGCTAACCGGCGCCGGCGTGACTCCAAAACACACCAAAACAACCCCCCTTTCGTCCTCAATACGAATCCTAGGTTGGATTCAGAGGATATACCTTTATTCGCCCTAGATCTAGGAAATACGAACAAAAAAATATTTTTTTTAGACCAAAACAAAACTACAAAGGGTCTTCTCCTCCCTTTAGTTTACCATATCAGGCTTGGAGAAGCCGAAAGGCTTATCACTGAAGAAGGGAATACCCCAAAAGACGCCGGTAAGACTACTCTTCCTTTTTTGTTTCTGTTTTTTTTTGTATATGCATGTAAAGAAAATAAGTAAGAAAAAGAGACAAGTATTTACCACTGGACTGTCTTTCGATTTACTTGACTGGTTACAATTTTTGGTTTTTACAAGATCTCTGTTCTCTCCCTTTTTTTTTGCTACTACTCCCCCCTCTTCTTTTTTTCTTTTTACATCTCCCCGTTACAAATATATTATTGTCTTCGTTTTGTTGCAAGTTGCATCTTGCTTTTTTCAGATCTGAACTGACAATTTTTTGCTTGTTGTCTTGGGCATGTTCTGAACACGGGGACTAAATATCGGCGCGGTGGCGGTATGGACATTCTGCCAGCGGCCAGACGCGTTCTCGACCGTTAGATCAGATCTGATCTAACGGTCGAGATGGCTTGAAGAACGATCGGCCTGGATGAAGCCTCGATTTGATGAGACGACTCGGATCTTGACACGTGGAGCTCCGCAATCGAGAGTCGAACGCGTGGATCTTACGCGCGCGGGGATATTAAAGCGTCCGCGCGCGTGGACCACCACGCGCGGCACTCGAACGGTCCATACGTGTGGAACACGCGCTGGCGATATTTTTGACTTCTTGGTTGTATCGTGGCCGTTGGATCGATCCGATCCAACGCCCACGCTATTCCCACATTGTAATTAGATAAGATTTAGATTTGGGCCAACCGGGCCTTGTAATTGGACTTGGACTTGGACTGTAAATTTTATTTGGGTTTAATATATTTAATTTTTTTATTTTATCAGCCCAATAATATTAATAATAATAATATAATTATAACAGCAATATATATACATGATACAAACATATACTTATACAAGTATAACATATTGGCATACGTACATATAATCCTGCCCATAATTAACATAACTTCTATATATATTAATCAAATACGCTCATACTCTAGATACATACGCGACACACATTCATCATTAATACTTATACATACATAACTTATAATATACATGAATACACTTTATATATATTAGTAACACTCATGCAAACAATAAACATATAATATAATAAACATACATGCAACACTAATATATATTTACAGATAAAAAAAAATGAGTGATTACAGTTGCCCCTCTTTGCTTGTTCTCATGGAATGGGAAACAAAGCAAAGATTCATAAGCACTCATTTTTATCAGACTTCCCTGTTTGTAGCTTTGGAAAAACGAGTTCTTTTGGACATCTCCGCTCTTCCTTGGCTGAATCTTCAGGCTCGTAAGTTCTTCCTATATAGAGCTTCGTCACCTTCAGATCTTGGAGCTACATGCTCTTCCTATATAGAACCCTTCATTTCGAGACTGTAAAGCTTGGAGTCATTCCTATATAGAACTCTTCGTCTTCAACGCTGGTTTCTCCTATATAAAACCTTTTGCGCCGCTGATGGATTTTTCTGACTGGGAGTTCTTTTTGAGATTTTAGATTTAGGGTTCTTTCTCTCTATGGAACCTTTCACTGGGGCTTGAAAATGCAGGTTCCTTTTTTTTACGAGGCTGTTGCCATTTTTGGACCTACGCTACTAAGACTGTCGCATCATGCCCGAAGGACTTACTGATGACCCGAAGGATTTATCATCATGCTCGAAAGACTTACTGATGACCCGAAGGATTTAACATCGTGCCCGAAGGACTTACCGATGACCCGAAGGATTTAATATCTGGATCTGACGCCGACATGGCTGTTGTTTTATGGACTTTGGTAAATTCTTCGATAATTCTTCAAATACCTGTTTAGGAACAAGCAAAATTGACATGCCCCTATCTATATGATGCGTGTAATGTTATGCTTTCTTTCTCCTCCTTTTCTTTTTTCTTTGTTAATCTTATGTCCTGAAAAGTCATTCTTCTGATTTCTCTATTCCCTTTCCTTTTGCGGTATGCTCAATTTTGATCTTCATTTCTGTCAAATTTTGCTCAATGGGCATCTGCTCTTGTTCTTTTGCACGGGCACCTGTCTTTCTTCTTCGGGGTCTCTGTCTGTTTCACTGACAAACATTATATCATGCGTGTGCAGAGAATCTTACTACTCTTTCTGTTCTGTATTGCCTCATTCGATCGTGCTCGGCTATCTTCCAGTTCTTTTGACCCAACATTCTGAGTATTTGTTAATTTCATCATCGGGGTGAGCGAAATGCTTCAATCCCTTGAGCTCTTCCTTGATCTTCTCGCAGCATTTCGATGGGAACTAACTTTCGGTCCCTATGCTTTAAATCTCATCATCATTCATTTTTAGAGTAAAGCAAAAGGCAATTTACTTGCGTATATTTCAACAAATAATGATTGTTTGAAAAGATAACAGTCATTTTGAAAATCACAACTTAGAGGGGATACCAAACATTTTGAAAACATTGTTTGGAACAAATGGTAAACATCTTTTTCTTTTCTTCTTCTTTTTCTAAGGACCAAACATTTTTTATAAAATAATGCTTGGAGAATGGTAAACAAAACTCGACGTGTATTGCCAAACATTTTTAAAAACTAATGTTTGGGGGAAATGGTAAACATCAAAACTTTGGGAGAAAATGTCAAACCTTTTAAAACATGTTTGCCCCGAAATATCAAACACCATAGCGCATCTGTTTCAAGTTGCCAGAGATCAACTCTAATGAAGCGCATATTTAGAAGATCTTGACCATTGTGGAGATATATGCCAATGTATAGTTTCTTCTGGTCTAATAGGCTTTTGAGAGGAACAACCCTACCTAGTTTCTACCCCGTTTAAGGTGGCTCTCTTAATCTCACTATCTCACCATGCCCCATCCTTCCCTCATTTGGGTGTCGATCAAGCACTTCGAAGTTTGACGTTCCTTGAAGAAAAGTTAACCCTTATAGGCGGAATGAAATCTGAAGACATTCTCATTCAACTTGGATATTTATGGATGACCAGAATGGTCTTTGGGGCTTGTAATGCAGGCCTTTGGTTTATGGTTAGTATTTCTGTACTTGTGTAACTTGGATATGCCCATTATTCATTATCTCTTTTTTTTTGGATCACTCTAGACTGCCCGTTTTCGGGTTTTCACCCTAGAGTTCATTTCCTTTCTTTTTATTGTAGGTTGCCTTAGATTCTGGCTATATAATGATGTTCGTTTTTTATTCAATAATGTTTGATCCTCCAAAACTCCTCGAAACTGAGATTTCTTGAATGAAGGACTATGAATACATTTCTGGGAATTCTTGTGATTGGCCCGCCCATATGAAATATTATTCTTTCTTTTTTCTTTTCTCTTTTCTTCTTTTTCACTTTTTCTCTTGGATCGCTCTAGACTGCCCATTTTTGGGTTTTCACCCTAGAGGTCACTCCCTTCTTTTGTACCTTCGGATCAATGTATTTTGGTTGGATATTGATGCCAGCATGCTCAGACAGACTACTCTTTTTCTTCATTTTCAGGATCACTCTAGACTGCCCATTTTTGGGTTTTCACCCTAGAAGTCATTTCTTTTTTCAAAATTGGCAATCTTCGGGCCGACTTGTCTTGACTTGGCTTCAATTCGAGCTTCTATACTAATTTTCAAAACTGATATTTACTTGAAATGTGGATTCCTTGTGTCTCTTGCACATAGTTGAAGTCTCGTTCTTGTATTGTTTGATCTGTGTGTGAAGTATAGACAGTATTCTTCTTTTTTTTCTTTTTCTTTCCTTTTTCTTTTTTTTCTTATTCGATTCTATGAATGTATCCTTGAATCAACACAGATCTATACTGGGTATTGATGCGATCTTCCGCTCGGAGTTAATTGCCTCTCTGCAGCTCTTCTGATATTTACTCGATCTGGATTGCTTCAGCCTTCTGATTACCATTTATCTTCTTTTTGGTTTTTCATTTGGACATATCCATGTTTTCAACCACTTTCTTCTGATGATTTTCTGATCTTCGTACCCAATCTGTATGGTCTCATCTGTATCTTCTGGCAAAGTAAAAGAACACCATTCGTTGTCATATTCATAAATGTCCTGAGAATGCCTTCAGGGGGGGTAGAGGTTTAGGGTCAACTTTCGTTTCAAGAATCTTAAACGACAAGTTCCTGAGAAGATAAATTCTTAAAATGGAAATTGCCCATTGTCTAAACACTCGCTTTTGTTCCTCTGTTGGCCTAAGTAAACTAGCAGATACTCACATTTACAGTATCACCACAACATTCAATCTCTTCTAAATATATGCAACTTAGAGTTGATCTTTGGGTTTGAAGCAAATGTACTGTTGCATTCAAAATTTGAGGACCTGGTATAGAAATGATATATACATACGTCAATTAAAAAATGTGTGTATATGCATATGGGAAAACTACCCCATAAAAATGAAATGTTTAAAGAATCAAGAATGTAAAAATGCTTTTCTAAATGGAAATGTGATTTTTAATTCTAATAAACAATGATTTTTTTGTTGAGAATTTCTTTGTGAAATGATGAGAAAACCGTAGGGACCTTTGGATTATCTCTAGGGTGCTAACTCATTCTGCCCCTTCCAAGGTAGTGTAGGCTTGCCTCTTCTCTTGTTTTTCCACCGCTGGATCAACTCTCTCGTCATGACTCCCTCGTCAACCAGCTTCTTAATTTTTCTATTAACGACCCCAAATTTCTTAGTGTCATGCCCCAGCGCCTCAATGTTTTGAAAGTGGTACCCATTTATCTCTCTGTTTTCTTCTGCTCCTAGGCAGGTCTGGTCTTTAAACTTAGGTCCCGGAGTGCATGTTCGATTTCTCCGACTGTCATGAAGTCCTCAAAGCTGGCTTTCATTTTCCCGAGCATCTTATTAAAGAAGAAATAAGAAAGATGACATGGAATTCACTTTTCTCTTCATCTACGGGAGGCTGCACTTGGGTCGCTAAACACATACACCTCAAAGCACATTCCTTGAAGCTTTCATCAGGTTTCATCTTCGTACCACGAGATACCGACGACCTGCTCTTTGGGTCCAAAGCATATCATATCACGGTAGGTCCTGCTAGACTGTCGGGTAAGTAGTGGATCGGTAATTTTCAATGTAGCCCCATCTCTTTTTTTTTACGAATATGGTCACACGAATCTTGGGGCATCTTTTCCTTTATTATGTGCAAATCTGAAATCTTTGGAATCCGAGGAACGACCAAATCGGGGCTCAAACAGAGTTTTCTTGTATTAAAGGCATCAAACTTCTTTTTCTCTTTTTTTTTCGAGTCCATCTTTTAACCGCTCGAATCTTGATTTTTGAGCGTGTTTAATTCTTTTATTCACGATAAAATCAGAATTGTTATTTGGATTACCCCCCAAAAAATTTTATACAAGGTAGTAATAGTGTTATGTAAAATATGTCATGATTGTACAATGTAATGCAATGCAATGCATGAATGCAAATGCGGTGTTGATTCTCGAACAGTCCTTAAAAGACTTTCAATTAATAGAAAAATGTCCGTTGCAAGAAACTAATAATGAATTACAGTGACATTAGCTTCCTTCGAGATCTTGACTTGGGAAGCAAAACCTGTGCTCCACGTCTCGACGTCGTCTTCAGGATGATGGATGACTTCGTCTTCTCTTCTTATTCTATTCTATGGACTCGTGACGTCATGATCTTTATTTTTGTGGCTTCTAAAAATGACATCAACAAGTGCGGGCATAATGCGAGATAAGATCTTTTAAGGTGCAAACGAATAATACGCCTAAACATGGATGGATTCTATCGGTCCTAAAGGAGTACTTTAAAAATTTTAGGGTTTAAATTAAAATTCTCAAAGATCATTTGGTTTAAAAATTTCCCCATTTTATTATCAAAAATTTAAACTTACTTAAAAATGAAACTTTTAGGTTTCTTTTTGTTATTATTATTATTCTGAAAGTTTTATGAGAGCAAAATAATAATATTTTCAAATTTTTTAATGAGTTAAATTAAAATCTGAGAATTTTAAAAATGGTCAAACGTGAAGACTTAAAATTGGGGTTCTCGCGTCCCGATCAATCTTCAAACGTCGACGTGCCTTTATTGTCGCATCGCCTTCTTTTTCGCGATTGGTCTTTGCTCGGCCTAACTTGATACTGTAATATTATCGTTCCCGGCAAGACATACTTTTTCTATTTTGAAAGCCTTTTAATGAACTATTCTTGAATCAACACCATGTCATGATATGCAACATGAATGCAAATAAAGGCGTTGATTCCGCTGGTAATCACCCTTTCGAACGACTTTCATGGGAATTAAAGGGTCCAGATTACAAAAAGATCCATATTACAAAAGGAGTCTCTATTACAAAAAGAGTCTATTACAAAGTCTTAATTACAAAATAAAGTTCTACACATAATCCCTAGCTCTACCTCCTAGCTCCTCGACACTCTCCGAGCAACTTGATAAACCTTGGTGCTTCTTCCATGTCCGGTTACGAAAGGTCGGAGAGCCGCGACTTGATAGCTAAGTCATTCACACGCCTTGCAACTCGTCGTATGTCCACCATCGTGGTCTCATGTGTATACTTTGGCACTACACGCTGTTCGGCAAATTGTTACGTCGGATCTGCTGAGTAATCTCTAACCGATGTCACGCGATCGGATCGATCTTTGTCCTTCCTAAGACACCTTTTTTCCAAGATGAAAGATTTTCTAATCGGGCAAACCACTTGAATCAACGCCTCTATGTAATGTGGATGCAATGATAATGCAACAAAAATATGTGTAAAAATAAAATGAAACACAAAAAGAAATGAGTTAGTACCGGGATAAAAATAATAAATACATAAATAAAAGGACAAATTAAATAAGGTAAATAAACAAAACGACCTATTTATCTAGTCCAAAACACCTAAGGTTATCCGCATGGCTCTAACAGGTGGGTTTCTATGTTCTCTACATGCAGTGTTGGTGCTAGGAGGTACCCGAATTGTCCTTGCTGTCCCCTACTAAGGGTAAAGGCCCCGATCATCACCCATTATAGGCTCCTTTCAACCGGGTTCAATTCTGGGGGACCCATTCGCTATGCCCGCATGAAGGAACGATATCCTTACGAAAGCATAAGGTACTCGAGCCCCGAAGGTACTTGCTAGGCCCATACGGGAGAACGATATCTCCACGAAAGCATTAGCGTTTTCCCCCCACTTTAAAAAAACGGGTTTATATGCCATATTTTAAATGCGTTAAAATAAACGCGTAATTATGACCGAATGTTAATTTAATAGCCACTTTAATCCGGAACTTCCAATGTTAGTAAAGCGGTAATTACTTAAAAAGCTTGACTCTCATTTGTTTTTGAAAAACAAAAAAGGTCCCCAGCGGAGTCGCCATCTGTATTTACAGATAAAAAAATGAGTGATTACAAGCTCCACAAGTTACGATCCCTTCAATCTCAGTCCCATGTATGTACAATCCCTTAACGTTTGATATTCTTTTAGCTTCTTTATTACCCTTTATTTTCTGGGTCCATTTGTTTCATTTCTGTATTCTGATTTCACAGATGAAGATTTCAGAGGGGGGAATTACAGTGGAACGAGATGAATTTGTGGAGACAGAATATTACAGGGAGATGAATTCCGTTGGCAAAGAGCATCACACGGTTTCTTTTTATTTGTCTTGACCTTTTTTTCTCTTCTACAGTGATGTTGTTTTGTCTGAACCCTGAAGTGTCTTGTGTCTTATTGATGACAGACGGGAAGTGGGTTTATAAGAGTGATGAAAGAAGGAGCTGAAGCAAATGAATATGATATTCAACTGGGAAATGGCCGGGTTGGTGGGGATTCAGCCAACAAGACACTTTTCAAAAGCAACCCAGCTACCAATGACTAGATTCCCACCCTTGCAGAAGATCAGGTATTCATTTAGGGCTTATTCTTAATTAAAAGGATCATTTGTGTTCAATGATCATCAAGACAGTTTTGCTTGCATGTGTATGATCAGGTCTTCGTTTCTTCCAAGCCTAATCGAAGCGAGGGATGTTAGATCAACACTGGATGTTATCAACAATAAATTGTACTTGTTGTACCCCTGGAATAACAAAGACTTTGGAATTATTTAACATGTTCTTTTCTCGTAAGTTGTTGCAAATTGCGATGTAAAGGTAAAATCATGAAATGCGATGAAATTGGAATGAAAAACACAGCCATGAATCCCAGACGACTTCAGAAACTAAGCAAGCAGCTTCTTCCCTAGCTGACTTGCTTTGCACATGGCTTCCAATGGTTCAACTTTAGGCATAGTGAGCCCTAGCCCTTCGGTCATGTCGATTGCCTTATCACTCACCCTTTCCCACTCAAAACATTGAATCAATGCCCCCAGTGTCGACCCCAGCACATGCTGGGCTAACACCATTCCAGGGCAAGCTCTTCTTCCTAACCCGAACGGCAATAACTTATAAATCAGATCACTTGTTTCTTTGCCTTGTTTGAACCTCTCTGGCTTAAAACTTGTCGGATCATCCCATAACTTAGGGTCCCTTTGTATAGCCCAAGCATTCACCATCAAAATTGCATCTTTGGGTACTTCGTAGCCTCCGATGCTGCAAATTTCGGATGCTGAATGTGGAACTAACAGTGGAGCTGCCGGATATAGCCGAAGAGTCTCGGAGATTATGCATTGCAAGTAAGGTAATTTTGCTAAATCGGCTTCTTCCACCAGTTTTTCTTGACCGATATGTTTGTCTAATTCAGCTCTAGCTTTTGCCAACACTTGAGGATTGTTTAGCAGATTAGACATTGCCCATTCCAATGTTAGTGCTGTTGTATCAGTTCCGGCATTTAAAATGACCTGCAAAAATGAAATTCAAACTTATGAAATTGTGTAATATAAACATTCTTTTAACAATCAAAGCTAACTCGGGTGAGGAGATGAGGTGTTTCGAAATTCAACTAAACTTGAATTTACAGAAATTTAGGTCACTTTAATATTAGAAGTGAATATCCAATCGAATCAAGTAAAAAACTTTCGAGTTGGTAAATTTTATTTTATAATTTAAATTTTATCTCAAATTTTTTTGAGTCGAGTTTTTGAGTTTCTATTTAAATTTAATTACAAATATTTGTAATGTTGTAATTAGGGGTGTAAATGAACCGATCTTGAACGAACAAGACTATATTCGTGTTCGTTTGTTTAATTTTAAAAGTGTTCATTTTCGGCTCGTGTTCATTTAAAAATTTAATATTATGTTCTTGTTCGTTTATTTATTTTTGAAGGTGTTTATTTAGTGTTCGCGAACGTGTTCATTTAAGTATTCGAGAACGTGTTCATTTAAGTGTTCGTGAATGTGTTCGTGAACGTGTTTATCTAAGTGTTCGTTTATTCTTTAGTGAACGTGTTCGTTTATATGTTCAGAAATGTTAACTAAATTAATAATAAATAAATAAACAAAAGCAACAAAATAAAACTTATATTTTAACATGAACTTATATAACATCCTTAGCAACAATAAAAAGTAGTATTTAGATACAACCACAAGCATTTTCTTCCTACAAACGAGTCTATAAACGAACTTATAAACGAGCTTGCTCTTGAACATAAACGAATTGAACACACCTCTATTAGTGTTCGTTAGTTTATTAAACAAACATAAAAATTTTGTTCATACTCATTTATTTAGCATAATAAATGAACGTTATACGAACGGTTCATCGAACGCTCTGTTCATTTACATCCCTAGTTGTAATATTGTTTGGTTTCAAATTAAACTATTTCTATATTCATATACGATATATATATGTAGGTTATATTTTGATACACAAGCTATACAAAAAATTTACACAATCTTTCTTTAAAATTTAAAATCTAAATCTCTAACTCTAACACCTTAAATCCTAAACCCTAAAATATAATCCTTAAAATCTAACCCAAAATCCTAAATTCTAAACCTATAACATATAAACCCTTAAATATTAAATTAAAACTCTAAACTCTAAGATTAATAAGCTTGTGTAAACTAAACTAATACATATATATATATATTCATAGTTTTTTTTCACAAGTGTGATTTATAATGTTAGTTAATAAATCAAATATCATCTTAAATTATATAAAATACTTATAATATTAATTTTCTAAGGATCAAATTGAATAAAATACAAAGTTAAGAAATTAAATTATAAAAAAATAAATTTATTTTCAAAAAATTAATTAAAATAACACAGATATTCTACAATGGTGAAAAGTATATGATTCAAATTTGGTTAAAAAGATTTTAAATCAATGAAAAATAGAATAAATAGGAAAATTACAGAAATATACTGTTGCATTTATGCTTTAATTTAAGTTATATACTAATTTATCAAAAACATTAGTTTTTAATTTTTTTTATTATCAGAGATAAAATTCATTTTGTTCTATGAAAAATACCGAAAATGATAATTTTTAGTATTTTTTCTAAACAATTTTTATCTGAAAGAGAAAGAAGGAGAATTTTATTTTTAGTGGTTATTAAATTTATAACTTAAGGGAATGTCAATTCAAAGTTGTAATTTTTTTTTCTAGAAGTTGTTGACAGAAAAAATATAAGTATTACAAATCACTTCATTTACAGCACTTTAAAAATTGTCATTTTATTTTGAAGGTTTAATAATGTTTTGCTTCAATTGATGAGTCGTGCCAGAAATACATCCCAAACCAGTCAGTCTTTTTCATTTTATTTATCTCAAGAGATTCAGAAACAGTAAGAACTTCTAAATATATAACTCCACCCTCAAACCGTCCTAAAGTGTTTTTCTTTTAAACTTTCAGAAAAGGTCATACTAATTCTCAACCTACTTGTAACAAAAAGTCAAAAATGTCGGACACAGCTTTTCTTTTAAACTTTCAGAAAAGGTCATACTAATTCTTAATTAAGAATTCTAAAATTAGAAGGAAATTAACTACAGATTATTTAATAATAAATATATTATTTGTAAAATTAATAATGTAATCATATTTAAAATTTTATGACAAATAAATTATTTTATCTTTAAAAATATATGATATAATATAATAATAATTTTAATCTTAAAATTTATATATTTTATTAATTTGATTTTAATTAAAGAATAATTTAATAAATTTAACATTTATATTTAAAATTTTGGCACCGCTCTCTGACCATTTGTCATATTACATGTTATTATCTCTTAATTCGATATCTAACCAATGTAATAACTCAACAACTACAATCACTCTACTACTAAATATATGATAAATTATTTGTATTAAAGAAAATATGATGTTTATCATAAACATGTAATTAAATTTGTGTTAGTATTTTATCCTAAAATATGTCCCCATCTAATCTTTTGCCAAAGAAGTTCAATCCCTTATTCAAGTGATTTCCGGAACCCGGAAAAGCATAAAAATTCGTACGGAGAAATAATAAAATAAAGAAGTTGAGAACTCCGACTAACCTGTATGAGTCCTTTGATGAGTACATCCGTGTAATATTCAGGCTGTGATTCTTGCAAAGATAGCAAATGAGTGATCATAGTGTTTTTTATGCTTAAATCGCCTTTGTTCCTCCTATGTTCATCAATCATTCCTTGCATTAGTTCATCTGTTTTCTTTCCCAGATCTTTTATCCTCCTCATGTATCCATTGTAATCAACCCACTGCAATATTGGCAAGAAATCTCCCGGATACGAAGACACCGACAATTCAAATAGCTCCTTAATCATCTCCCTGAACCGCCTCCCTTCGTCGGAATTCTGGGCAACATCGTCGCCGAAGTACCGTTTCCCCGCCATGATTCTCATGATTATATTAAACGTCAACTCCGAAAACATCGATTTCAGCTCCACCTTGGCGAACCCGTCGGCGGAAACCCGGTACAGTTGGAGCAGTAAACGGTTGATTTCGTCTCTTCGGATGTCCAGAGACACGTTCAGACGAGTCGAGGAGAAGATCTCGATGGTGGATAGTTTCCGGAGGTTGCGCCAATGGTCGCCGTACGGGGCAAGACCGAGAGTGGTGTAGTTGTAGCCGACGTGCTTGCCCATGATGAAACGAGGGCGGTTGGCTAAAACGATGTCGTTCTTGGTGAAACATTGTTGGACGGCGGAGGGCGAGGAGACGACGACGAGGAAACGGTAGCCGAGCCTGAGGGAGAAGATGGGGCCGTGTTTTTGTGAGAGGGAAAAGAGTGTTCGATGGAGGGGTTCTTTGAGGAGATGGAGGTGGCCCAGTATCGGAAGAGCCAAGGGACTCGGTGGGAGAGTTTTGCGTCTTGAGATGATCAACTTGGTGGCCAGCCATACAAAAAGTGCTGGAAGCAACGAGTATATCAAGATTTGTTCCATTTTCAATTTGCTCAAAACTAAGAATTCGCTGAAATTTTCCAGGTATGATCTGTATATGAAGGGGATTGAAGCCGTGCAGCATTTTTCTCCAAAGAAATTGACGCCCAGCACTTGCCGGCAAACAAAAACTCTATTGTCGTGTTTCGAACTGTCCAAGGTAATTCACTCATTTTAAAATATTTTTCGATGTCCTCTTTCTTTATTTTAAATTATAAATTTAATATTTATTAGAAATATATTTTTCTTCTCTTTTTCTGAGTAAAAATTGTTAGAAAATCATTTTAAAATATTTATCGATATAGTATTATATTAATTATTTAAACGAAACAATAAAATTTAATTCGATTGAATATTCAATACGTCTAAATAAGTGGGATAGGAAAAGCGCGGTTCTCAATTAAATTTTTGAACCGTGTAAATCTATAAAAATTTATTTGGTATGGTTGGGTGCTGTTGGTAGATTTAAAGCAATAAATGCAGTAATGTATCGTTAGAAATCTTACACATACATGATGAAGGTATATTTGTGGGAATCTGTTCTCTCCTTAAAATATTAACCTCTGGGAATTAAGAAAATTGATCATTGCCATTTTAAAATTTTAATTACTAGATCATAATAAAAACGCATACAGTAAGTGGTTACAATGTTGAATTAAAATTCCATAATCGTGGATATATATATATATATATAATGTGCAATATTATTATAAAGTATACTATAAAATTAAAAATCAATTATATTACTTATGTCACAATTGTGGGCATATTGTGAGAGTTTTTAGACACATTAGATTTATATATATATATGGGATAGATAAGACTAAACCTCATTAAATCTCGTCTATTATGTATATCTATTTGATATTGAGCTACGCTCGTTCTTTTTTGCTTTTAAATTCCAAACACCCAGTATTATTTAAACCTTAAAAAATAGTATATTTTTTGAATAATTCCTACTTAGGAGAGGGAAGAGAAATTTACTCATAAAGAGTATACCTACACTAGCAGCTAGCCTATGGTTGGTTACCTCGGTATACATGGCTCCACTGATTCAACTTGGGCACGATGAGCACTTTCCATTCAATCGCTTAAATCTACTTCTAACTTAACCTTACCCATTCAAGACACTAATCAATGACCTCAGTGCGAAGCCTAAAATGTGGGCTAATCCCATTCCTGGGCAAGCTCAAACTATAAGGCATTAGTTTTGTGTCTAATGTAAAGTTTGTCATTTCCCCATATAGCGTTTATACTTTTTACATAGATCACCAGTAGTCCCCGCAAGAACATGAACCATTCACAAAATGGTGGAACCATTCTGATCCCGCATTACAATTTTACGGCCTGTGATTTTAGAGATCAGTTTGGTTGCGGCATGGCAATCCGAACACACCCTGAGGTTTTTTACGATCTTGATAGGGGTCCCTGGTTGAGTGCTGATAAGCCCATATGCAAGCGCCAGCCTCCGCTGTGAACTTCAAGTGATTGCTCTTTCTGTTCATCCCCTATGTCATGAAGTACAATATCTGTCTGTGGGATGTAACCATGATCTTTGAGCCAACCATTCATTTCCTCTAGCATCTGATATATTTCGTCGGTTTTTGTGTGTTTAAAGTCACCGGCAAGGAATTCGTGAACCCTATTGTTAACTTCGATTGAGCTACAACCAGGCTCCTTCTGCAACCCACTGTCTTTCATCAAAGTCCTTATTCTTGCCACTTCTTCCCAATTGCCTTTTCAGCATACATATTCGAAAGAAGAACACAAGTCCCGGAATTAGCAAGATTGTGGCTGACAAGATACTCCAATATTTTCTCTCCCAATTCAAGATTACCGTGTAATCTGCATGCCCCAAGCAAAGCTCCCCACAAGATGGGATCGGGCTCTACCCTCATGTTCTTCACAAGCTCATATGCCTCTTCCAATCGTCCGGCACGACCAAGAAGGTTTACCATACATCCATAATGTTCAATCTATACTCATCTCTCATTGCACAGAAAAAACTCCATCCCTCTTTGACCAAACCGGCGTGACCACATGCACCCAAGGCACCAATGAATGTAATATCAGTCGGAAGCAATCCGATCCTGCACATTTCAGTCAACAACTCTAATGCATCTTGGCTGAACCCGTGCAAGGCATACCCGATAGTCATTGAATTCCATGCAACAACATCCTTATCATAAATTCTATCGAACACTAATCTTGCATCCTCCAAGCTCCCACGTTTGCTGTACATATCAATCAAAGCAGTAGCAAGACGAACATTCACATGAATATCATTATTATCTATATACGAATGAAGCCATCTGCCTGATTCCAAGGCACCAGACTGCCCACAAGATGATAAAACAGCTACTATAGTGATTTCATTAGGCCTAGCTTCGGCTGCAAGCATTCGCCTGAAAGCACCAAAGCTTCATTAGACATCCCATGTTGAGCATACACATCGATCATCACATTCCAACATACCACATCCTTCTTCACCATTCCATCAAACAGCAACCTTGCTTCCTTGAGCTCCCCGTGTTTCGCATAACAAGTTAGCATGGTGGTCAAAGAAACTAAACTCTTTTCCGGCATTCTCTCGAACACGAGACGGGTAGACCCGATGTCACCCCCTTTAGCGTAAACGTCGACTAGGCCCGTCTTTACATACAAATCCGAATCAAACCCAAGTTTGATAACTTGAGAATGAAGCATTTTTCCATGTTCGACAGAACAAGATTTCAGTATAGATGAGAAAGTGAACTCATTAGGCTGTACGCCTTCATATAACATCTGGGTATGGATAAAGAGAGCTTCTTGAGAGCGACCACGAAGGGCGTGGGCGTTAACGATAGAAGTGTAGAAAAATATGTTGGGGTCGAGAGTTCGGTTGAAGAGAGCGAGAGAGTAGTCGAGACGGCCTCGAGAAGAGTAAGAGCGTTGAAGCTTGAAATTTAGGATGGGGTGTTGATGAAGGCCGTGGCGAAGGAGAGCTGCGTGGATTTGGAGTAAGTGGTGGATGGAGTTGGATTTATCTAAGAGAATAGCTAGCTTGTCTGGTGATGGTGGGAAGTTAGCGACGGCGGTAGATGAGACAGTGCCGCGGTTTATGGAGGATGTTGGCGGTGGTGGGTAGAGAAAAGCAGGGCTGAGGACATGCTTGAAGAAAGCGAATTTTCCTAAAAACACAATTCTTTTTTATAAAGTTTAATTATATTTGTATGATTTATTAATAAAATATTAAATTAATTATTTAAAGTAATAAAATATATTTTTATTTTATAGGTGTTTATTTTTAGTTTTTGCTCGGGTTTTTATAAAGCTTGAAATGATCTTGATAAAGACTTAAATATTTATTAGATTAAAAAATATAAGAACACGAACCCTTTTTTGGTTCAATCGTATTCAATTAAATATTTAATAAATTATTATATTTTTAAATTTAAATATTTATTTTTTCCGGGCTAAAATATTATTAAATCAAAATTTATCTAATGTATAAAATTTTTAAAAGGAGTCAAGGCTATTTTAAGCCCAACATAGCTCCGCCACTGTGCACAACTGTGGTTTAGACCTTTTTTTTCATATGTGATATTTTAAAATCGAAACTTTCAAAGATAGAGAAAATCTCATTTTTAATTAATCCAAAGATACTTCCAACGATCTGAGATTAATTTATTATGGTTATTGGTGTTTATGATCTTAGTTTAATAGTATTGATTGGGACTCATCCTTGGGTGTTATCGGAATTGTTGTCATTAAAGATGTTGAAGGATGTCTTGTGCCTGTGGGAGGGACTAATTTTTGTGTTTCGATATATCAGTTAATGTTGTCAAAGCGTTAACGTGTAAAATGGGTATAAATTTTGCTTTCTCAAGAGGATGACAATATGTTATCATTTAATCCGACAATAAAATTTTAATCTCACGTTTACGCTCTCATTTTTATTCCATCCGAAGAATATTGTAGTTGAATGGGATGTGATTAATTTGTCCCGAAACATTGAATCATGTTTCTTCTTTCTTGTAACAATGGATTACAAGATTTTGAAGAAAACAAAACCTAAACACTCTCTCCCCACCCGCCTTCCTCTAAATTTTTTAAAAATCTTTATCTGTTTTATGACGGTCAATTGTTATTTTTGACGGTTGACCTTTTCTTCTTCTTTTTTTAGTTTGATCTTTTGTTTTTTTCTAGTAATTAATGTTTTGTTGTCTTTTGTTTTGGCTTGTTCGATAGAATCTTTGTCTCCGGCGATCGTGATTTTAGATCGAGATCGATTTTATTCAAAGGAGCTTTAGACAGCAGAACAAAAAGGTCTTACTTTTCTCTTTTTTCTTTGCCTTCTCCTCTCTTTGATTTCTCCCGAAAAAGTTTAGATCGTTTGAATCTTTTGTATGCAGGCGGTCCGGTATTTTTTAAAGTTGACAGAACTTTCAGCTTTATTCTCCGACGAGACTCTGTCTGTGTGGCTTTCTGGTGGTGTGTTCTATGCTATTTTTTTTGTAATTCTTTTTTTTTTCAGAGTTTAACATGTCGAAAGTACCCCATTACCAATCATTAAGATATGCTTATGTCGTCCTCTTCAACTCGAATCACCGATTTTAATTCGACTATTAAATTTTTTCGTAAGGTGAATTCGGATGTTCGGCTCCTTCATTTACCGCTGTTAAACATTAAACATTAATGATCAGGTCAAGTCAGATAGTCACTCGCAGTTTGTTTACATTGTTATTCACCGGTTGATGTAGTGCACATCACCATCTCTTTTTCACAACGAAATTAAGATAATAAAGAAGTTAGTAATATATTCCAATTGGCAATGCAATTGAAACGTAAGCAAATTACTCGATTTCATCACCAATTTTTAATTAAATGAACACTACAAAGCCCCTATTATGTTGGAATATTTGTCGGACTTTCAATAAATATGTTGACATTGTACAGAGTTCAACGCTCTTGGGTCATATCTGATATGGGCTCAGACAGATCCATTGTAATACCGACCAGGGACGGAACTACATGTTCCCTTAGAAGGGCCCACGCAGGTAATTTTTTTTACTTTTATTTGTTATATTTATTTAAAAAAATAGTTAAATTCTGAATTTATCCTCCTATCGTTTAACATTTATGTTTTGACTAAAAACGAAAAAGAAATGAAGGATATAATGACACGTTTCATTCCCTCGTAAAACTATTTACATAATAGTAATACGACAGTTTCACGAAAGGCTGACACATGACATCCATAGAGAAACAAAACCTGACCAGCACAGTAAACTGTAAAGGAAAGGTTTAAGCGTAAACAAACAAGCTCTTGTAGTGACATTACAAGTGCTTTCTTTTCTTATTTCTTTCTAAGTACAGATGAGAATGTAATTTAGTACTACCATTTTTTCGAATAGAAAAGAAGTCTTTTAACATCATTCCCAAGTGTCACTGGTTAGATGTTAAAATATCTTTGTAAACGGCACTCGTCAAAGAGATCAAAACCCAATAGTCACAGTAATTACAGTTACAATAATATTTTTAATTATAATATTTTTATTACTATTGCGAACAATAACAAATATATTATAATTATTATAGACTATTGTTTTTTACAATAATAACTTCGGAAACTATTGATCAAAGATTATAATAGTTTTGCCCACGAAACGACAAAGGTCCAGCTCCTTCATACAACGCAACTATATCTAACTACAGCAACTATGACGGTAGTGGATTGCAACCAGCAAACCAGCCACATATGTAATTCTTGAGAACCAAAGTTCAGCGTGAAGACTCAGTTTTGATCAGTGTTTTCCCTTACCTGGTGCTATAACCCTTTTTCTCTGGGCCATAATCGAGTTGACCGAGGCACATCACAGTGTAATATGATTATAACTTTTGCTATTATTTTAATTAAAAATACTGGTTTGTTTTTCCTGCTAAAAACTGTTTTTATCGGTAATTATTATATAAAAAACACAAGACTTTAACTTAGTAATTTTTCTAATCATTATAATTTTTTTTGTAATAGTTTAAAGGTAATTATAAAGTAGTATCTGTTCATAGGTATTTTTAATCCTGAGTATATACCTTGTAGATAAAACGATTTTAACTCGTATCTCCTAATATGAACATCTATCCGCTTTTCCACTAAGACATTTGTTGGGTTCAAAACACGTTGTAGTTTTTAAAAGTACAAACAAAACATAATTATTAGGGTAAACAACATAAATCATCACTCAACTTTGCTTGCAGATCTATTTTAGTCACTCAACTTTCAAAACATGCAATTTACTCACTCAACTTTACACGTTAAACATATTTGGTCACTCTCCCGTTAACTTGATAATGCCGTTATGAAGTAGATTATTTTATTATGACAATAAATTTATTAGTATTTAATTATAACATAATTTAAAATAAAAATAAAAAAATCTCTAAAATACCTAAATTCCAATCCTCTCGACCTGTGAAAACAGATCTTGTTTTGACTCATCCCGTCAATTCCACGTTGTTTTTCTTCAACCAGCACCAAGTTCTTTTCAAAGTTTGAGTTTTCAAAGTTTTGTCGATTTCGGCAGTTAGAATTTCAGTGATGTAATATCCCGAAAATCAGCCTAGTCGATATTCGCTTTCTGGTAATCGGAAAAATTATTTTTGATTGAGTAAGAATGATATTAAAATGTGATTAGTGGATTGAAAATGATTAATTATTGGATCATTGTTAAGTATTGAGACTAAATCGTAAAGATTGGAAATATGTAATTATTGGTTAAAATATAGTAATGAAACATAAAATGATATAGATTTAAGTTATGGCTAAAAGCAAGGGTTAGAGATGTAATTAGACCACCTAGTGACTAAATTGAAAATAATGGAAGTATGATTAGAGACTAAATTGGAAAAATCCAAAATTAAGGTGCCATAGTATAAAAATAAGAATTTTAAGGACTAAGAATGTAATTTCCCCATGACCTTTCTTCAAAGTAAGGAAAGGTTTTTGGAGGATGTTATTTGTAATTTCCCCATTGTATAAAAATAATGATTTTTGTAAATTATCTTTAGAATTGATAAAGAATAAAAAGATTATAAGAATGGATTGTAGACATTCATGTAGGTTTCGGTTAAGTAAAAAAGTAAGAAAGAAAAAAAGTTTCGAAGGAAGCCATTGTTGTCTTCTACCTAAGGTGCAAGTAAGCACCTCAAGCACACACCTTGTAAATAATTCTTGTTATATTACTTTTTTGTAATTTATTGTGTAATTATTGTAAAATTGTTCATTGGCTCATACAGATCATTTGGTGGCAATACACATGTCATTGAAAAACATTGGCAAGTTCTTTTGTGTTGTCATGCATCATGTTAAATTGGCAAAGATTGTTGCATCAGTAAGTTCATTGCATCGGCAGGTTCATAGCATTGACTAAATCATTGCATTGATGAAAATATGGTATTAATAAGATCACCATATTGACAAAGATATTATATTGGCAAGGCTATTGTATTGACAAGGATTATTGGAGCTAAGGCTCAACTATTGAATAAGAATATTTTCATTTGCTAAATCATAAGACATGTAAGTTGCTTTGCAATGGAAGTCCTTGGACACTTTGGCATGGTACATGGTATATTGAGACTACGGTCCATGACCTACGGCTCAAG
This sequence comes from Hibiscus mutabilis, assembly GCA_019671005.1. Lineage (NCBI taxonomy): Eukaryota > Viridiplantae > Streptophyta > Magnoliopsida > Malvales > Malvaceae > Hibiscus > Hibiscus mutabilis. Next base: position 8,479,894 of record CM033734.1, on the reverse strand, counting down.
GTAATGACCCTATATTATATTGGCGATGTTGGAGGTTATGGGGTGATGATGGATGAAGATGGAGGAAGTATTGACTTATTGTGATTTCATTTATTCAAGTCATTGCTTTGTGTTTTGAGCTTGCTTAAACATGGACCAATACTACCTATGTCTAAATGTGTTCCAAGGAGAACAATGTTAAAAGACAAGTAAAACTATGGGTAAAACTATTGTATAAATAGACAAGAACAAGACATGGAAACGGATTCACGACATTGAGCATTGTTCATGTGTTGATATGCATTCTTTGAATCCACCATAATCATTGATTGTATTGCTTTCATGAAAGTTGTTATTATTGTCGTCATACTATTATTGGGTTACTACCTCACTAGGCAAAGTATGCCTAATGCATTCATTTCCATGCATCATTTCAGGTTTAAGAGTTTCAAGGACGTGAGCGTGGTTCGAGGTTGCAAGTTACTCTCTAAGACTTTTGAGTAATGTATCCTTGTTTCCTATAACTCCTAGAAAGGTGGCATATGGCATGTGTATATGTATGTATGTGTAAACATGAGGTATAGTTTATGGAATTGAAAAAGGTAATTGAGATAAGCTTATGAGATGCATATTCATGACATACTAAAATAAGATATGGGAAAATTGTGACTAAATAAGATTTATTGAAGTCTTGCATGCATTGATTAGTAAAGAGGACATGAGGTCTATGTAAACAAGTTATAAAATAGTTATCTTGACGTTATGATGTTATATAAGTATTACACAATGAGGATTAAGTCCAAAAGGATGTATTTTGTGTGTATGTATTGCTCACTATGTTGAAAGGATTAAAATATGAAATATGACATGTTGGTGTTTTAGTAAAATTGGTAAAGTGGCCTAAAGTGCACTAACAAGGGAAAATATGGTAAATAGATTCGTATAGGTATGAAATTTAACATGCATTTAGATTTAATGTTTCAAGCTTGCTGGTAAATTTTGGTGAGCATTAGACAAGGTTAATATCCCTAAATTGACATCAGACTAAATCTGTCATTACAGGTCGGTCCGTACCGGTACGAGTGATGGCGTATCGGTACAAGTATGCATTTTGGGAACGTAGGTAACAGCACGTACCGATACAGACATTGATGTATCGGTACGGGTTTAGCCACTAGAATTTCTGCGTAGCTGTGTATCGATACGCATCTAAGCGTATCGATACGAGTCTTAATCACTGAAATGATATTGTCTCACCGTATCGAACCTTAAGGTTGACTATTTTGTTTTGACCACATGTATCGATACCCAATATCAGTACGAGCTTAAAGAAAATAACCGTTTTAACGGTAAAGGTAGGTGTACCAATATGACCCTAGGCATTTCAGTACTGTTGGTCGGCACTGGAATCTAAGTTCAAATAAGACCATCATAGCGTACCGATACAGATGTATTTGTATCGGTACGACCCTTAATGTCTGTAATTATTTTTAATGACCGTAACGAAGGCGTACCGATACGGTCTCTTCGAGTATCAGTACCGAGGTAGGTAAGTTGGTTAAGAGATGTTTAAAAAGGTTTTAGAATGTTGTAAATTGATCACCGAATCTTATAAGACTTAATTGAGGACACAAATAAACTTTAATTATGATAGAAATTTGTATGTAAGATATTCAAGCATTGAATTTCATATTGGTAACTCTAATTTTAGACAAGAACCTATAATTTACTAATTTTATAATTTAGTCCTTAAACTTGAATAAATTACTAATTGGTCCTAAATTATAAATTGGGTAAACTTTATTGATTAGAAATGTTTATTGTATTGTATTATAAATTATTGATACATGATTTATTGCATAAGTTATCGTAATCATCGATCCGATCACTATATTATTCGCCGGTAATGTCTTCCGACTAGAATTCCTACCGGGCCGGAAGGAGGGTGTTACAAGTGTTTCCCGGGGTGATATTCAATGGGAAAAGCAAGCTTATAACTCTGCTTAGATAAATTGTTTCGGTTGGATGTCAGTTCGGGTGATTCGAACGATGTCAAGCTTTTGAACGATTACCATGTAGTTTCTGTTGACATAGGGCCAACGGTTATCATTGCCGTTTTTGTTTCCTCCACCACCACTTTCAGACCCATAGTCATACCTGAAATCAAACCCAGTTTCAGACTCAAACTCAAATTCATAACCCCTCCCAAATCCATCAGGTGATCTCTCGGAGCCTGGACCAGTAGAGGTCAAAACCAGTGGCACCACTTGTAGTGTTAGAGTCCTCGACTTTCATGGAGGTCAGTGTTTTTCGATCATCATCACCGTTGTCACCGCCACCAGTAGCAGTAACAATAATAGTAAATGCAAGCAGTAAAAAAAGAGAAAGGAGGAGAAATAAAAAGAACTTAAGTTACATCTTCTTCTTCATTTTTAAAGATTTAAAAGTTGTGAATGATTGTTCTTTTTCTCCGAAGCAGACGGTAGAGTAAAAAACGTTAAGGAGGGTTTTGATGGCAGCAAGTAATGCCGCTGGAGTTTGAGAGGGCATTAGGCTTAGGATTTAGGTATTTAAAAAATAATTTTTTATTTTAAATTATATTTATAATTAAATATTAATAAATTTATCGTATCATAATAATAATAATAATAAAATAATTCATATTATAACGGCTTTGTCACATTAACGAAGGAGTGACCAAATATGTTTAATGTGTAAAGTTGAGTGAGTAAATTATATTTTTTAAAAATTGAATGACCAAAATAAGTCTGTAAGTAAAGTTGAGTGATGTTTTATATAATTTACCATAATTATTATATCTTTGAAAATAAAATTATAATTATTATATTTTAATATTAAACCAGGCATTTCTTTTCTAATTTCATTTTTAAAAATTTTGAAGAAAAAAAAAGCATCGAGAAGGAAACTGATATTTATATATGAATATTCTTATAAAATGCTTATTTCGGATCAATAAATAAATAAGTGAGGATATTTAATTATTTGTTAATTTACGTAGGATTACTTCTATTGGCCAATCACAAAAAATATAATTAAAATAAATTCCCAAAATTCAAGTCAAACTATTCATAAAGAAATTCCAAAACGACGGAATCCGCCAACCTCCAACTAAGCAAACAAATACTCGGAAAAGGGGAAGACAATTTTGCCTGAAGACCCAGCAACAAAATAGCGAAATCTGGGACTTATTTATTTATTTTCTTGGAAAGATTAGCTGACCACAAAAGGGGAAAAAACCCAGAATTCAAAGCTGCATTGAGGTACCATTCCTTTCTTCTCCTTTTTCTTTGGCTTTGGAAACTTTATCCTTATTTCTTGAGTCCAATTATCTTTTCTTGTTTATATATGAATTTGGGCTCTTGTTTACTTATTTGGTGTTAGGTTTTGTGGAATAATAAGGAAACCCGTTTGATCTAATTACTTTCTTTATGATCATGTTGTTTTGTAGTATGAGTTTAAAAGGTTAAATGGGTTTTTGGATAATTGAGATTTTAAGGAATGATGGGGTTTTAGGGTTAATTTTTATTTATTTGTTTGCTTTGCTTCTGGGAAAGTGCGAAAAACAGCTTAAGTTTGTTCTTTGAACAAATTATTCCTACTTTTTGTTTGACTACGACAAGAATAGTGCCAAAATCATTCAGGTCAAAAAGGATTTGATTAAGTAGTGATGTTACTATACTGTTATTCGGAACTTGGAAAGCACAAAATTTGTGTCATATTAGATGATATTAGAAACCATTTGGAAATAGGTTTTGGAAGTAATGATTTAGGTAAATTTGTTGGTTTCTTCATTACTGCCGCGCTAGTTTTAATCTAGTAGCATGTGGAATTTGAACGTGGTTGCTGTGACGAGCTATGTTTGTCTTTACATCCTCGATTTGAAGCATGCCAATTCTGGGTTTAGATCACCATATGGTTATTGAACTTGTATGGATGGTTCTACATCCCAGTAGTCCTATATGGTTATTTTTGTTCGAATAGTGGGTTTTCTCTATCCCAAAAGGTACATCTGATGTGCATTAACTTTTGATAGAAGTGCAAATGATTACAAAAAATAGGAAAAATATATCTAAATAACTAACTGTTAATTTCCTAAAAACATGGACTTTAGTGAAGAGGGACTCTGCGTATAGTACTGAAGTTTATAAGGCATTGGAGTAAAGATGAATCCATTGAAGGATCAATTACCAAATTTCATTATTCCCTAGCCTTCTTTTATTTCATATAATCTTTGAGAAGAATTTGGCGTGTTTTAAGTCAACTATCTCCTTCATGGTGGGTGGGAGGGCATCATGCTATATTTAAAGTGGATAGGTTGCTGCTTTTGATTATTTCTTTTAGCTTTACATTTTGGTGGTAAAAATTAATGGTTTAAATATTGGTTGATTTATTTATTGTTTTTGATTTTGTATTAGGATTGCTAGTTGGCGAAGGTGAGATTCAAGAACCTGTCTGGTTCTTGTTAACAAGATAGTGTTGTATTACATAAGCTAACGAAGTTCAAAGGGTTTTCTTCAGTTTTATGGAATGATATGGTTTCCAAAGGATCCATTATCCATATTTGAGAAAGAATTTTTCTGTTGGAATTTTAAAACACGGTATGTGCCATGTCCTTATTTTACTAGGACTTTCCTTTTTCACTTTTTATTCATTTTACCCCAGTATCAATTTTGTTATGAAAAAATAACTGTGGTAATGGTGGTGTTGCTAGAATATGCTCTAGTTCACTGATGATTTTACATTAGCTTAAATTGAATGCTGAGAAAGAAATTATGTTGTTGAACCAAAGTAATTAGGCTCCAACCTTCCTCTATTTTCACGAAAAAAAGATTCTAGTATCATATCATTTGCATGCAATGCATGGTAGTTTGCTTATATTATTATTATCAATTCTCCTTCTACTCCTCTTTCTTAATTGTGATCTCTCTGGCTTCTGTTTTTTGATTACCCAGATCATATGGAGATATCTTTGTTGAAGACACTTCTCAGCAACATTTCCTCGTTTTTAAATTTGTCATCTTCTGAGAACATTAACTCAGAACCGGTTCAGAAGTATTACCAGAGAACAGAAGAGATACTAAAGTTGTTGAAGCCAATTCTTAGTGCTATTGTTGATTCAGAAATTACTTCTGATGAGGTGCTTAGTAAGGCATATGAAGGATTAAGTCTCTCTATAGAAGAATTGAGGGAGCAATTCGAAAGCTGGCAACCCCTTTCGAGTAAAGTTTACTTTGTAAGTTACTAGTTAGGAGTTACTTTTAAGTTCACAACTTCACTTGGCTATTTCAATCCACTTATGACTGGAAGAAGTACCTAAGTTAACCTTTTAGGCATTGGCATACCCCCTATATGAGGTGCATGTTATAGATTATTGCTGTAATTTTGCAGTTAGTTCTTGTGCAATAACTTGTCCTACATATTTCTGCCCCTATGGTCTATTGATGTCTGCATTTTCTTCTTATTTCTTATGGTTATTAGAACATTACCGTAAGAGTCATTGTTGATCTTTAGGAATATATTTAGCCCCCTAGTCCTGATTCTTGAATGTTCACTCATATTGAGATGGGAAATTGCTATAGATGGTTTCCTTTTAAGAAAACAATATTATAGAAAAATAGA